>JAZAYU010000370.1:0-311020 GCA_038501625.1 Corbicula japonica | reverse complement strand
TTTCACATACTATTTATTCTTTTCGAGGAAGGCATAGCCATGATTAAAACGAAAGGAAAAGAATTATAACCACAATTGATACAGGGTGGCCAAACAAGGGCCTTTTAAAAATGTCGCGCATACACAAAATAACTCGCTTCAAGTAGGTTTTTACTGATTTTGCCGATTTTGATCAGATAAAAAACCTCCGTGCTCCTGTTCAAAAGCATTTTCATCGAATTTTTTATATGCAATAACAATTGGATGCCGTTTATTTCAAACACTCAAAGACAACTTTTGTTTGAAAGTGTTATTTTGTGTGTGCACGACATTCTTAAAAGTCACATGTCTGAGATATCAACCATTCTAGAAAAAAGTTAACTGCAACTCAGTAAAAACAGAGTAATATGTGCATGCATAAATACAGTGAACATGTAGCTTTGCCTTTCAAAAAATTTTGTTTAAAACCCATTTTCTCTTTTTCTCTCTACATTTTGCTATGGGATTTCTGAGTGTGGCTATTCCTGATATGCCTATTTCACCTTTTTTAAAAGTGCAGAAATTTCTGCTCTTGAAATATTTTATTTAATTCAATTGATGTCTGTTTCTTTAAATCAGTATTAACACTTCTCTTGATTTTGACAGGCTAACAACCCAGATGTTGCGGAAGATATTCTGGAAAATCTTTGTGTAGGAAATTGTACCGGAAACGGAAATTGTGTGAACGGTAGGAAATTATCTTGTATTAAAGAAAAATGAAAAATATACTTGTTTCCTTTGGATTGTATAATATCTCAGCATTGTTTTCAAACCCATCTTTATTTATTTCGTATTATTATGATGATGTTATTATTCAATTAAAAAGTGCAAATAAGTAAGTACAAAATAAGACAGTCTAGTAAGCTGTGGCACAGTAGGAGCAAGAGAATGGTCAAACCGTTGAAATAATGTGTGGCCTTTACGTTTTTATTTGTTAAGTGTTAATTAGACTGCAACTTTCCAAAATTGATGCAGTAGGAAGAAGTCCACTTATAGCATATGTATCAGATTTTTACGTATACCTTTAAGTGCATTGTTTCTAAAATACGAAAGGTAAAACAATTGAATAGATTTGTGTCGGATATTTTTCTCCAAGTACGCATGCATATTTTATGGGGTACATGGTCTTCACATTATAACACTGGCATACCTTTAATCTACAGGTAGTTGTGTATGTCTGCCAGGGTTTACAGCCAGTGACTGTAGCCTTGATCTGTCAAAAGAAGTAGCAATAGAAGGTATCACCGGAGACGGTATATGTGACATCCACACATATGACTGTGCTTGTATTCGACTGACAACATCGGGGTCTTTGGCGACAACCAAATATAATCTTGTTCACAGAGAGGTATCTACAAATATAATGCATCCAATATTAGAAGAGCAATGGGTTAGATAATTGTTCATTGGATGGAGAATTGTGTTTCCTTTAAAGTACTCAAAATAATTTGTAATACTTTTTTTGCTTCGAAAATAAATGCATTTAATGCCAATAACTGTTACAAAAGAATAAACATTTATACTTAAACTTATTAGTTTTTGTATTTATGAGAACCTTTTTAGAGTAGCTTAATAGCAACCTTATTTCTTATAATACGCAGGTTTTGCGTGGGCTTGCCACACTCCTCCCAATCATATTCATCGATAAATAGAAAATTATCAAAATCTCAATAATGAAAAAATGCCGTTCATTGAAACTTGCACAAATGAATGTTACTAATGTATCTTTATTTTGCATACAGTAAGACACGTTATTTATTTTCTAGAGTTTTTTGCAATCAGTAGAAACAATAAAAAAATCGTTATCATTGAATAGACCATATGAATATGTCACAATATTAGTTTTATTATCTCCTACAATTATGTAAAGGATTTCAGTTTCTTTCTGTTCGGAGGTTTGTTACAGTTAAATTGTAAAAGCTAAATTATTGTGAAACATTCTTTACAACTTTTCACTTAGAAAATTTAAAAAATATTGCATAGCCCGTCTGAACTCTCTTCTTAACGTTTCTCACTAACACAAGCTTGAGTCAATTAAATTTAACCAACTTGAACAGTTAGGCCTTATCCTTATGGTAGGTGGTACACGGTCCTTACACAAAGCTAGGTAGCAACATTGCAAATGTGCAGTGTCGGGTGGCATAAAATAAGTGACATGATGAGTCTAGGATTTGGAGTCTGATTTTACTTGAAGAAGGTTTTGGAGTCTGATTTAAGTCTGATTAAGATGGCGATAGGGCACAAGGCCATCATAGGTTGCACAGCGGACAGAAGCTGAAACGTGTCGAAACATGGGACCTGAGCGAACGCCTATTCAAGTCACAAGTCCACTTGTAAGACGGCATGCCTGGTCATAGTCAGTGCTTAAGTGCACGGTGACCTTACACTTAAAAACACTGGTATCGGAGATTCTTTTTCTCCCTCTCGCTTTCAGTATGACCAGACCGGGAGTTGGAAAGAAGCAGGGACGATTGTGGGTACAGTGGTTTACGACAATTTCAATGAGGTATTCGTTTGTCCTGAAATCTCTCAACGGCGGAAACGGTCGACCAGCGGAAATCATCCTATCGCGAATCAATATGAGATCTCTCTGAGTAATGACGGTACGAAGTTCAGCAACGGATCGACGGTGTTTGTCCTAGATTCCACCTGTCTGTATGTGAACCAGACTAATGGGTCTAATGTAGTCGTTCTGTTGGTACGTTTATGAAATATCATTTTTACCATTTTCAATAAAGATGTTTGTATGAATTACATTTTTACGTTTGTAAAATATTTTTTTACTAGTTTTACTATAGATTTTTTTGTATAAATTACATTTTAACTGTTATAAATTGAATTTAAACTTTACATAGTGTTTTAAATTTAATTTTTGCTAAAGGTTGATTTGATAACATTATTTTTTTTAAAATTATGCATTGACAGTTTTATGTTTTATACATTTAGTAGTTCGTTGTTATTTGCCTTCAGCTGACATCCATTAAATCAACACAATAACTTTCCACTTTTTGCCACTGACCGTCTCCAGGTTTCCTTTCTGTGAATTGTTGATGCTGTCTTATGTTTTGTAATGAATCGTTCAATATAATTATCTTCCCAACGCTGTGTGGTGAACCTGTGTTTTTCGAGTGTGGCTTTTCCAATAAGACGTATATAACTTTATCTCACATTGACTGTTTAACAGTACTTTAATTATGTAAATTCGTTTAGAACTATCGAACCTTAACATCTACGTATTGATCTCCTTTCACTTTAGCCCGGATTTTGTATAATTGGCGGTGTTTGCTACGCAACCGACACCACGTCTTCTGGTGACTCGTGTCTTGTTTGCAATGTTACAGCAACTGTGTTTGACTGGACACGAAATGAAACTGGTTATTATTCATTTTCTTTTTACTTTCAATAAATGATAATAAAGTTAAGTAAAAATTAATTGTGTACTTATTGATTTTATTCATGACTGTTAATTTCAAATAATTTCACATCAGTCCCCTAAACAGTACCCTGTTTGTTTAATAATTAGCAACTTCTTTGTTATTACTTTTAACATTATAAAGCAAAAAAAAAATGCTATTCAGCTAAACGATATAATTCATTAATATTGGAAGTGCTTTATTTGTAAATATTCAAAGTTCAAATGTTACTAACTTCAGGAAGCAACCATAAAATGAGGCTTAGGTTGTACATCTTAAATGATCCCAATTTAATTCAAATTAACGCAAAATTTTTGAAGAAGTTGAAGAACTGCGTTATGCTAATGCCTACTGTTATGTCCAATGCGCATGCGTACTTAATGCATTACTGTTTTCAATATACAAAACCTCTCAATGTATTATTGACATATTGAGCTTCACTGTTTTGTCATGGCATTCTCATAATAAATAATTATATAATATATGTTAATAACAAAAGCAATAAGGCTAAGAATTGAATATTTATGCCTCAACACAATATTGTGACTTGTCACAGGAAATTTTTCTTCGCTGACGTCAATCCAAGATATGATGTCATACAGTTAGGCAGACGGCATTCCTCGTTATGCATTTTGCACAATATATTCAAAATTTGTTACAAAATCTCTACAATTTATTTAAAATTAATAGATAAAGTAAGTTCTTTCTAAATAAAGAATGTAAAATATATCAATAAAGATAACTATTCCCCCGCCGTGAACCGTAACATGTACAGTAGGTGTGTCATCTGTTTTCACGAACATTTATAGAGACAGATTGTTCTGGCCGATTCAAGCCATTCTCTTTTTGGTTAATTATCTGCCGGGTCTTATTTGAAATTAGTAGTTTTATAAACTTACGCCCACTTTTCCTCTCTGCTGTTTGGGGAGAAATGTGAATGTGGAATTTCCTGATATGCATGTTTCACATTGTTTCAGCGGCCTGTGATAAACAGCAAACAGACGACGGTACGGCCATCAAACCATATATTATTGGGATTATCGCTGGGATTGCAGGTGCATTGGTTGTCGGTGTTATCATTTCTGCCATATGTATTGTGAAGAAAAAACTTGCAGCCAGGTAAAGTAATGAGTAAAAATCTGTGTCACGTAGCATGTAAAATGAAAAATCAGTAAAGCTATAAACTTAGCCCGTAAAAGATAACGAGCTGTCACTTTTCTTCTAAAGTAAAACGCCATAAGGTCTATAGTCTGGTTACCTGCCGCTGTCATTATTATTATTTGGTCAGACATACACCAATAATGGCGGCGTCTTGTGTAAACAGAATCCTACAGTAAAAATATATTTGTTTTACCAAAATTATATATTTGATGGACCAAACTTTGATGCTAAATATACACTATGTCTCAGTACATCTTATTTTTGTTTTATTCACAAAATATACACTGTGTAAACTCTCATTTTGTTGCAACCACTTTTAAAAAGTAAATTGTATTGTGTGAAAGTGGTTTCTTTTCAGGACTATGTCTTGTTAAAATTGGTTTCTATGATAACAAATTTATTAATATGTGAACAGTACATTTTCCAATAAAGATCTTATTTTCCTTTTCAGTACTAGCTGAATCGTTTTTTTTTTAAATTGATAATCTGTGTTCTGAATGTTCATAATTATTATAACACTTTTTTGCGAGACTGGCCATATTTTGTCATTTATATATTTAGTCACAAAAATGATATAAATATGAAATTTTATAAAAATCAATGCTTTTGTTTTCAACAATTTTTTATTACCATCAAATATTCTGAACATAAAATATCAGTGACATGCCATAAAAAAGAAATGCTGTATGGTAAAAGATTTCCTGTACTTGTATGATTGTATAAAAATCAATCCATGGCGAATTTCTTAACGCATGCTTAATGTTTACCGAATTGAATGTACACATGCTGCCCTCTGCTCTCTCTAATAAAATGCCCGTTATGCTGGTAGTATGCATCCACAGGGTATACCTGGATTCCTTCTCTACATTTCTCGGCATGCTGGTCCATATGCTATCTCAAGTGAAAATCGGTTATTATTAAATTTTCGCGAAACAAAGATGTTGTGCTATTGTAAATCTTTGGAGACATATTATTTTGTATTTCATCCAAATGGTTCATAATCTAATTTAACATTTTAATATAAATTTGCTACATACACAGGACGCCGCCATTTTAGCCCATGCCAGACGTACTGTTGGATAGTACACCGGGTACCAGACTATACGTCTATTCATACCGATTTTAAGGAAAATACCGGGATTTGCGAAATGTAGGCGACCAATCGTATTAGGTTTCCAGATGCAACATGTAAACCTTTCACATTAAGAAAAGAAACATTTCCATTGTAAATAAGAGGACAAATAGCAAATCTTTATCAAATTTTAATTAAAGTAATAATTTATTATTTTATATAACAGGGTGGCTGTGTACGACGGAGAGCTGTATGATGAACCCCGCAACAAGAAGTTCCGGGCCGTTCAACTTAGGAAAGACGGATGGCCGGATGAAAGTTTATAAAAGAACTTAAAAGGCTCTGATCGGCTCGACGAAACTATCCACTTGTAATCTTAATGATTTTTTAAAAAATCTTTTAAGGTTTACGTGTACATTATAATGGTACCATTTAACTGATCAATATCATAATGTATAATTATGTATGTTCATATTTTTATACAACTCAAAAATGTCTTCAGACAGTACGTTATCGATAATTTATCGATAACTTGACAGTCACATGATAGACACGTTTTTTGTTAAATATGGTTAATCAGCAAAAGGTTTTACATATTTGATAACATCATTTTTTCTTGACAAGTATTGATCACAAGAAAATATTTATTTCACTCCCAGTATCTGCATAAGATCATCATAGAGAAGTCTGTATACTTATTTATTATCATTTAACTTTTAACATGAATGGGAGAAAAACAACTACATCTCAATAAACCTCGCGCTGATACACATTGACAAGCGGTTTCAAAACTTGATAAAGCTATCTCGTAATCTCCAGAGTTGTCTTTGAACATTATTCTGATGACGGTTCTTAGCAGTGTATAAATTTTATGATAAAAAGGGTAATCTGAGGAAAAATCACTTTTATAGTCCCAGGAATGGCAGTGTGAACATAAGATAATTTGTACAAAGTTCTTTACTGCATATGTATATGTTCTGATTAGTATTCATGCTATTTAAACAGATGCTGAGTCAGACTCGCTTTTTTTCTTTTTGTCATTATTTTTTTAATCATTAGAATGTTGGTGTTGGAGTGTATTAACAAGGGTTTTATATTTTTCATATATATGCCCAATTAACTAGTAATCAGCAGTTGTATATATTGAATGACCGAGTTACTATAATTAAATTATTATTTAGAGCTGCCCAAAATATTTTGGAGAAAAACATTCTTTTGTCAGTATCATTGCTTTACTAGAATAAACCAGAAACTTTAAAATCACATTTGCTGTCAGAATTATAAGAACATTCAGTTATGCCTTAAATAAATTTACGCATATGACACCATAAATAGATATTTTTGGCAAATGACTTCACCAAAACCACCACAGTTGATTTTTAAGTAGTTTTTAGACTCTGTCGTAGCAAAAACATAAAAATATTTGTGTATTACTCGAATTTTAAATAAACTAATGATATGCATGATCGGTGCACCTCTTTATTATGTATTTCCTTCGTTTTCTTCATACAAAAAGTATGAAAGACCTATTACCGGGTAGTAAATTATAGCTTCCAAATTATCAACACTTGTTCTTTTGTGTTAAAAACATACACAAATACACAAATCAATGTATTTATGTGTTTGTAGTTTGTTTTCTTCTGAAATTAGTTTGATATATTCAAATGAAAAAAATAAAGCATATAAAATGAGTTTTATTGTTTCTTCTTACACCATTTTATACCATGCTACAGGAGTGATAGAACTATCCAACAAAATAGACTTCTAAAATGGACACGAAAATCTATTAAATAAAAAAGTGAACTAATTGTTGATCCATCTTAATATATTAACAAACAAGAAATGTGCATATCATGAAAAGCCACACCAACAAAAGATGGAGAGGAAAAGAGAGTATGTGTTAACATCAAAATCAATTTCAAATTAAAAATACACCACAAATAATTAACGAAAAGGGGATCCTGAGGGAATCCCGAGTTAAAACGGTTAGAGGCAAAAAAGTAGTTGATGGGGTAGGGGTGACTGTTAAAAATGTTCTAGAGTGCAACAACCTCGCACTTGCCCCAATACGTAAAGGCATAAGTGGCACAATGCCATGCTCAATATATTGAAAACTAAATGGAATTTCTCAAATTTTGACAAGGAATATAGTTTCATTATTATGCAAATAGATGAAAAAAAGAACTTTGAAAGCCACTGAAAACGTCACATAATCAAAATATTACAGGCTATGTTTGATTAAGCCTGTTCGTGTAAAGAAATGGAACTGCATATAACATATAACATATAACGCCGCCAAGCCCCGTGTTTAGCTCAACCCAATATTAACAGAGATATAATTATAATTATATATCGTGCTTAACGACTCCAAAAGGAAAAACAAAACTAATACAAAAACACAGATAGATACCTAAAAATCTACCACAATGACCCATCTGTGAGCCATATAACTAGTTGGCTATGTCACGCTTTTGTCCTTTTTTTAAACGGGAGTAACTTTCGCTATTTTGAAGACATTTGGATAGATTTTGGTTTGAGTACTGAGATTTAATATGTATGTTATACTTTCAGAAATAACCTTTGCACTGATTTTTAAGAATTTTGCTGCCAAACCATCAAGGCCTGTAGACTTGGAAGTTGGCAATGTTAGTAGTTGTTCTTTTACAAAAGCAGCATCTAACAAGGACAAATTGAACTCGGTATTAGGCTGTGTTTTTGAACTAACAAATTTTCTAAGCTCAGCATGCTCATTCTTATGACTATTAGGCTTGGTGGAATTAAAAGATAGTGAAGTAAAATATGTGTTGAATTTGTTTGCAGCGATTTCGGGGTCTGTAATATCATCATTGATTACACAATGATCATGATATGTATTTTTGTTTGAAAAAAAATGAAATATGCATATCAGGAATGGCCACATCCAGCATACACAGCCTCCCCACACAGCCAACAGCCAAAAAGTAGAGAGGAAAAGAGAGCATTGTATTACAATAATCAGTTTCATAATGGACGCCAAAAACAAATAACGAAAGTTAGAACAAGAGGGGTTACCGCCTTGGAACGGTCAGTGGCAAAACAAATTGCCACTGGGGGTTTAAACCAGGTTCTACGGTGCACAAACCTCACACTTGCCACAACAGGTTCTCGTATCACAAAACAAGTACAAATTGTCTTGGTGAAATAACTCCAACCCACCCATCAGCTCAACAATGTTGCATGCAAAAGCATACAAACATATAAACATAAGAATTTACTAGCATTGCAAAGCCAAAGGGCGGGTACTCAATGATCTTACCGAGACCAGAGCACCTGGAGTAAAATCAGCAAGAACACGATGACAGGGATAAAAGAAACAAATCGAGCTTCTAGGTTCTTTTAAGAAAAGATTTACCCACAAACCTTCATAAACTCTTAAAGCCACAATAAACTTGCCAAACAGCATATTTTTTATTAACCAAAACATTTTAGATTTCACCTGTATGAATAATAACACAAAAAATAAACCTTAGAATAAGAAAAGGGTATTATCTTATTGATTTACAGCATGTTTTGGGCGTTTTTCGGATCGTTTATTTTGTTTACAAAACAAACAGCGAATCTTTCCGAGCTGATTTTCGGCAACTCTCGGCAGGCGAAGGTCGCTAATTATACAGAATGACGTCACTGCGTTCTTACGCCCACTTACGGAAAAAAACCGATAACTTTTCGCCGAGTGATTGTAAACATTGGTTAGTAATTTTGTGGGCTACAAAAATACTATTCGGACCGGGTCTCAATGATTGGGGATTATTTGAGGACATAAATAGTTGGTCATTTATACTTTCTTTTGAAAAGGGTCAACGTGGTTAATCAATTTTCACAATGAAAAAAAAAACGTTTTGGCAAGTTTATTGTGGCTTTAAACCCTTGCCACCGTCGTGCAACTAAAGAGGTAAGCATAATGATCAACTGTAGATGGGTTAATCACCAGGCCTGCAGAGCGCTGTGAAATATCATGTTGGTAACCTTTCTTTATAAATTTACAGATGGTTTTTACGAATAACCGGGAGAAATTAACACTGCCTTTTATCTTTTTAAGTTTATAAATTAAATCTCCATAAAAAAAACTGGCTGTGAAATACCTTGTTGCAAAAGTGATTTTAAACTGCATTTGTATTTATGAATTAAATCTGGCTATCGGCGATAAAACTTGCAAAAGGTTTTCCTTAATTTGTGATACCGATAACCTTGTTTTAAAAGTTTTTCTGTAATGCAAACATTACGTTCGCAAGCTCTTGAAAAGCGAACAAGCTGTGAGATCTATAAACCCCATAAGATGTTGCAAGGGGTACATCGCCGTCTAAAAACGGAAAATTTACTATATTAAAATTAAAAAATAATCTCTTTTATCATAAATTTTAGTAGTGACATAACCATTTTCAATTGACAGATTTGGATCGAGAAAGTTTGCTTGCTTTTCTGAAAAATGTTCGCTTTATTAAGTTGTAGTTCTTTAGGATAAATCTAATTAACCGGTAATGGAAAATGGTTATTGTCTATATTTAATAAATCATCAAGGTACCTCGAGGTGTTGTTAAAAGCTGTAATTATATCATCTTGATGTTCTTTAGAAAGAGATAACATTAAGTCTCTTTCATAACAGTATAAAAACAGATCAGCAACAAGGGGTACACAATTAGTACCCATTGGGATGCCTATTACATGTTTATAAATAGCGGTACCGCATCTAACATAAATATTATCTAGTAAGAAAGTTAGCGACTCTATTAGGTCTTGACAAGTCCATAAGGTATAATTATCATAAGAACCATCTGTAAAAAATGCCCTATGTTCATTACAAGCGATGAAGGTTTTATTTTCTCTAGCAAACGTTTTTTTCAATGAGACTGGTTAGTTTGTCTCTTATTACATTATGAGGGAGCGAAATGTATAATGTTGAGAAATCATAAGTAGACAAACAGAATGCCCGGAAATTATTTGATTTAAGCTTTTTCAAAACGTCATTTGAATTTGTAATCTACCAAAATAAATTTTTGCCAGAAGTTTCAAAAACCTTATTACAATACCTAATTACATGTTCTTTATAGCTGTAAGACAAGATGTTAAGAGCACGGATAATTTAGTAGTAGTGCAAGAACTAGAGCTAGCAATAAATCTTGCTTTGTACGGTGTTTTATGCATTTTAGGCAACCAATACATAGTAGGTACTTTGTCTTGTTTCGGCTCAATACTGATTCTAAATTTTGTAATTTGTAGAGTGTGTGCAGTAACAATACCACTCGCAGATGAAGAAGTCAGTATATATGCATTAGTGCTGTTCAGTTCTTCAGTTTGAATATTAATATAGTGTATTCGTCACACTATAATTACATTATTGGAAGCCTTATCAGCAGGTGTTAAAACAAATCTGTTATGAAAGTCTTTAATTCCTTTTTTCAAATGACGATAGTTAAAACGAGGTCGAGGTGGTAATAAAGCAATGTTTCTTTCATAAAATGATATACGAGTGTCAATTATTTTGAATAATATTTATGTGCTTTTTCCAGTTAGAAAGTGCATTAGGCTCGGCATGTTCTCTTTTGCGCCATTTATTGCAAACTAAGTTCAAATTTTAAGACTCAGCAATTTCTGCACGGCATGCATTAAAATCAATTTTGGATGATATGCTATATTTGGGACCTTTAGAAATTAAATTACGAATTCTAGAGTCTTTGATTAAATTAAGATCACCAGTAACAATATGACTGGCAGGCTTATAGCAATATTTAGAAGTTAAACGCTCAAGATTTTGGTGTATTTTCAATAATCTGTAAATTATTAAGCCATCACAATTTGATTGCCTATCTTTTCTAATTATTTGGTACCCTGGAATAGATTGATTGAGTTCTTTCAACTTTGAAATTTGATCTGCTTGTTCAACTTTTTTGTTATTATTTGTTTATGTTTATCGGCCATTTCACTGATTCGGGAATTAATTAAGTGCTCTGTTTTCCTCTTTTAGTTTTGTTTCTTTCGGGTCTGCTGGTGTTTCGGTCAGTGTACTGGTGTTCTGGGGTTTGGATTTTTAGGCGGAGCTTGATTAATGGGTGTCTGAACACCTGGTGTACCAGAATAAGAGTTCCCTTGGGGAATTCCCGGATTCTGGGAACCATTGCAGATTGGTTGATTGGTAGAGATGGTAGTGTTCACGGGGTTGTGATCTGTTGACAGGTGTGACAGTTCATGGCTTTCGGTGTGTCTCTTTATATTTTCAAAATAAGTAGGCATCAAGAGTGCTGGTACGTATTGTTTTAGTTACAGATGTCTTTTTTGTATTCACTTGAGGTGACTGTATGGTTGCTTGAAAGCCTGTCTGTCCATTTTTATGATGGGAAGGTCTATAATGTGACAGTTTTTAATTCATTTTTTTCTGATAGTGAACTAAAATCACTGTCATACCCGACCTGAGTTGACTGAAGATTTAATGGATGTGAGGAGGTTGATGTTTCAGGCTTTCTCTTTTGACTGCAGGTTTGGTTCCCAAACTAAGTTGATAGAATATCTTTACTACTTATAGATGGTGTTTTGCCTTTCTTCTCTTTCTCTTGTGAATTTTTAAAAGTGTTTTCCCTATTTTTGCAAGTTCATTCATAGAATTGTCTTCTTTTTCCTTGGGTTGTACTTTAAATTTGGCTGTTAATGTGCTAAGAAAACTGGTTGATTTAGACTTTGGCTTCTGATAGCTTTTATGAACAGTCTTAATGTTCACTGTAGAAGGTTCACTTTTGCTTTCAGTAGTTGAAAGCTTCTGCGTCAGAGATCTGAAGACAATTTCAGTCCATTTTTGTATCTAATACCCTGGACAAGGATTTTCTGAGTCTTGTAGGCAGATTTTTCCACAAAACTTGTTTGCGTGGTAACCAAGGCTATGTTTCCTCTGTTCCATTTGAATTCATACATCCTCTGTAGAATGTCTATTATTTCATTGCCATTGTGTTGTTGCAAGAAGGTAATGGTTAAGCAGATGCTAGACATAGATTATTTTATGTCATACAATAGACTATCATTGAGGTTTGCATCGTCAGGGATTTCGCTATCACTTAATCCTTCAAACTCTGTAGATGTATCTGTATCCATTGTTATTTAATTTGGTGTTTCGTTTGCTTATAATCCTTATAATTCCCAAAGCAGATAGGAGAATGTATAATCCCTTTGGAATGTGGATTAAATCCAGGTGTGGTTTACTAAATTTACAAAATAACTGTCTATTTTAATTTTTATAAATTCACCTTTAATCCAAAAATTTTATATTAAAAATAATTTTCAATTTTATATCCAAGTAGATCTCCTCACAAGGAACACATTGATATAAACTATGTCATATAATTCCAGGTATATCAAGAGTTAATTAATGTTTTGTTCAGAGCAAAAAATCCATGACCTTTCACTTCGGTATTTTAGCCAGAAGTGTATTACCCCAGTCTCTAGGGAACTTTTGTTTTAATTGTGTCAAAAATGATTAATATTTTTAACGTTGAATTTCTTTTTTTATAATTATCAATTTTACTTTATTTGTCTTCAAATTACTGCAAATTAATTACATTATCTCAAAATAATTTTCTTTTCAAAATAACTGTTTTCATTTTCTACCATTCAAGCTTGGTCATTACCTACACAAAATTGTTATGGACTGGGGTCACCAATATCTAGTGGTCTATAACCTAGTACGACGTTTTCTAGTACGAGTCGTAAGTGGTACGAATTTTCCGCACTCAATGTCAAGACATGCTGATATAAACTGAAAGTAAGCAGTTCGAATTTTAACAAGCATTTCATTGTCAGATCTCTTCCACGTGTTAGAGAGGAACGTAACATCGTTTGTTAATCGTGTGTTAGTCAATGTTAAATTAGACTGTTGATTAAATATTTAGATATGACATTCGTTTTCGCGACACAACTGTATTGAGACGGGAGCGAGACATTTCAACCCCTCGACATTTCAACCCATATGCAGTTTGTAAAATCAGAGACATTTCAACCCCTCTGGCATTTTAACCCCCAAAATATGTAAGACATTTCAACCCCTCAAAATAACGAAGACAATTCAACCCCTAATAAATAAAGACATTTCAACCCCTCGGTCTTAACTATTAATAAATCAATAGACAATGACAAATTGAACTTTATTATATATGAATATACAATATAAACAATAACAATTAACAATATTTATACAACAACAAAACAGGCAAGTAAATAGATTAATTATCGATTATGTACACAAACAAATAATATATCAAATGTTCATAAATAATCAAAACAATATATGTAAATAATATATAATCAGTATTTATTGAGTTTCCAGTTTCCAGGGCAAATTACCAAACATATAAAGATAAGATACAAAGCAGACTTGGTTTTACTTGCTCAGACATATTTCTACATCAATCTAACCCATTATTTCTCCGATCCTTTGCAAGAATTCTTCGCTTACAATTTCATGGTTGTCATATTCATCCCATAATGCTCGAATTTCTATGTCCATAGCATTGTAAATCTCACGTCTATTCCTCTCGACACCCTCTCCCACTAGCTGGGTATGAATCGTTACAAGTTTAGCTTCTTGTAGAAGGAGTGCCAGCAGTACATACATTTGAAGATTACCGCGTCCCGCCTTTGAGTTCAGTCGTCGATGCTAGCCTAGAAATAGAAGGAAAATAGACGTGTATAATTAAGTTTACTGGGTTATGATAATACAAATATCATGTGACAAAACGATAAGTATAGTTTAGTGTGCTAATAATAGTGTATATGATTCCATTAAAGGTATATTTAAAACGAATATGTGGTCTGAATTATAATTATGAAGACCAATAAAATATGATTAATGCTTTACATTCGGACTGCCGACATTTTAGCATGTGGAGATCGTCGAGCGTGACATGTTGTATGTAATACAAATTAGTAGGGGTTGAAATGTCTTTGTTTTTTCACCACAGGGGTTGAAATGTCTTCAATAATAGGGGTTGAAATGTCTTAAAATTTAAGGTTTGAAAAATAAAAAGAGGGGTTGATATGTCTTCATCTCAAGGGTTGATATGTCCAATGGGGTAAGGGTTGAAAAGACTTCATTTGAGGGGTTGAAATGTTGAGGGGTTGAAAAGTCTTCGTTTTTAAGGAAGGGTTGATATGTCGAGGGGTTGAAATGTCCGACACCCCATTGAGACTAGTATGAGTCTGACACGTGTATACGCCTTTCCAATAAACAGTTTCGCAGTCCTGTACGAGTTACTTCCCGCAACCGAAAATCAATCCAAAACGAGGCTCTGCAGGATAGCTGAACGATCGGGCTAATCATGGCTTAAGCACATAATAGCTAACCTTATCCGCTATATTGCAGGTCTGCGTTCGTCGCCGACGGTGAAAAAAATAAGTTGCTGGTCTGTTATTCTAGCCAGACTTTTTTATGTTTACTATTTGTTAGATATTTAGATTTTTAATGATTTAAGAACATGTACCATTCTTGTTGATAGTAGGCAGTATGAAACGCAATTTGGACAAACATAAGCATTAATTTTACCAATTATGTACAACAATTTCTTCTTAATATCTTTTCTGCTGGAAATATATTTTACTGGTGTAAATGTTGCAAATTGCTAAGGCTAGTAATGCGCTATTATCCGGAAATCGTGATATGTCAACATCTGGTTACATGATCTGTAGACAAAAAAATACAATCTGAATTTGTTGATACTTACACATTTGAACAATAGAATTGTCCTAAAAATTTAAGGCGTTTATGGTCAACGAATAAATAATTTGAATATTTAAAATGTTACGTATACTTCACAAGCAAATATGATTGATTCTGTCTTGAAATAAAACAGGATCGGTAATCTGATTGTTTGTTGTAGAAGTATCATTCGTAGAATAAAATCCAAGGATTTAGATGCCGGCTTCCAAAAAGATGGGAATATTTATATCACAATATGGTTGCATATCCAGTTTAGATTTCTTAGGTTTGACAGATTGTAATTTTGGCATAAAATCCCAAACTCTTAATTAAACATATATGAAATGTTTTGACAAGATTTGTTTCTTATTGACGGCTTTTGTTTCTATAACGTGTCGTACTGTTGATTAAGAATCCATTTAAGTGCTAAATCAAATACATTTGCTGGCACATCCAGTAGTTACAGGACTCCGAAATACTTAAGAATTGGGAGGTGTAGATACCTTGCAAATAGAAATTACACGATCTCTATTGGTCAATGATATCTGCCCCTTTAAGTAATTGACAGATGACCCCGTGTGCGAGACAGTTTGACATGTTTATGGCATGCCGCCTTCAAAATCAATCGCCGCCGACATAATCACAACATGATGTCAGTAGTTGAATAGACACGCTAATCCGGAAACGAGACTCAATTAAGCCGTGAAGAGAACACTGCGACTGTCTGTAAGTTCAAGTCGTTTAGTGTTTAATGCGAGGAATAATGAATTGACACTTTTAGTCAGAAACCTGATTGTTTTATAAATTATTTTCAAAAATATCATGACACTGAAGTATTATTACTAATTCAGAGAGAAAATATATTTTTCAAAAAAGAATTTTATGATAAAAAAGAAAGTTGTAGGTACATATTCCTTATTACGTTATTACAGCGAGCAATCATTTTTCCTGTAGAGCAGTCACGTGACTGGACAGGGGAGGTAACCAAATAAATTCATCGAATTATTGGAAAGGCGTATAAGGTTGCTCCAATGTATCTAAATCCACAAATTATATGTCATTATTGTAAAGCTGTAAAACTTAAGGAGTCTAAAACTTTTTTATTGTTTTTTTTTTTCAATTATAAATTATCAGTAAATCATGATTTTGTAGACAATGATACAATCAGACAATCTGATTGCTTAGTAAAGTACTTTAAGTAGTTGATAAAAGCACGTTTTAGAGACTCGTCCTCAAATCCTGATAGCGAGCGGTTTTCAGGAGATAATTTACATTGTCTTATACCAATTTTCAACTATTTTTACTCTAGAATTAAGACCACCTCATATACCGTATACCTGTTAAGCCTAAGGCCACATTTTCCCAGTCTAAGATGTAGTCTTTATAGAGGAATTGCACTGTGGGCTTTAATCATTAATGATATACATACCGCTGAACCTGTCTTATAACCACCTGCATTCTACAGCCACCTGCCATTTTGTTCTTATTTTTACCTGTCTTAAACACCCAGCTGTTATAGCAGCCACATTTTGTCACTTCCTTTGGTAGCTGCTAAAAAAAGGTAAAACTGTATGTTCATATTCTGTAATAATCTTCAGTAAAAGAGAACAAAAAAATGATAATAATAGGTAAAGCATTAGATGGATCTATTTTCAGGACATGTAACTTTTGTCTGCAGATAGTGATGACGTTACCAAATCTTGCTCCTCACCTACATACTGATGAATGTAATGAAATCATAGCCAAGTATCTCAAATGTTCAAACGAGGTAAGTTTTAACCCTATACTCATGGGATATGGCTGTTATCACATGGGCGATTAACAAGCAGTGCCCAAGGTTATAAAGCTGAGCATGGAAACCAGTCTCAAATCTCAAGCATCTGATTGGCTGAAATGGCGACTGGTCACCATTTCAGCCAATCAGATGCTTGAGATTTGAGACTGGTTTCCAAACTCAGCTTTATAACCTTCAGAGGCCAGATTTCATTAAGTATAGATTGTACTAAATTGACTGTAGTTGTTCATAAATAACAACAACATAATTACTGAAGTCTTGATTTTTAATGAAAATGTCCTTATATTTCATAAATAATTTACATAATCATGAACACATGAATGATTTTTTTTGTCTATGTGTACTATTGTTGTTTTTCTGGTTGTGGGTAAAACCCTGACCAGACCCAGACCAGATCCCGGAAACTAACGATTAGGTACGGAAATCTTCGCTCGTTTCCGACAATACATTACAAAACAATAACGACATGTTTGCAAATTAGCGATTCGTGATTTTGGTGCTTTATATCATTTCCTAATCATAATTCTTTTCATTACCAGATATATTAAATAATAAATTTTAGAATTACCTTTACATAGACTGCTTAACAACCTCCATAATAATAATTTTCTCGACAGAACTTGGTGTATACATGAGAAAGCTCTAGTAAATATTCTGTTTATTGCAATTTGCGCCAAATACTTTTATCACTAGTTATGAAAAAGATGATTTTGAAAAATAAAATTATCACACCAAACAATAATTTTCAAACCATTTAAAGACAAGTCGGCATAATAAATATATTTCGCTTCTTAAATGCTAATTAAGCTGTTACTTTGCATATCTTAAATAAGTAAATACACAATACTAACAAACAATGATATTATTTTCTATATTTTTTATAATTTGACGTATTTGTGACTTAAAATTAAAGAATTTCACAGAATTAAATTGCGTACCTAATCGATTATAAAATTAATACAATCACAGAACTGAATAACAATAGTTCATACATGTCTTTTAATGTAATTTTGCTTTAACACCCTTAAAAGCAAATCTTCATCTATTAAAAAAACTCTTATGCGCCAATGTAGAATGCTTAATACTTTAATAATATCTCACAAAATAGAAAAAAAATGTTATATCACTGTAGTCAGCGTAATTCTTTTAGACGATAGTCGGAAACGAGCGGAGATTTCCGTACCTAATCGTTAGTTTCCGGGGTCTGGTCTGGGTCTGGGTCTGGTCAGGGTTTTACCCACAACCTGTTTTTCTTTTTAGAGACGAGTAGGTAGATTCTTTGGCGTTTGTGGAGAATACGAGAAGGCGATACGGCAGTGCATGAAAAAAGAGGTAAGCTTATGTACTTTTAAGAAGTCTAATGTGCTTGACCATATATGGTGCTCATATGGGTTTGGTAAAATTCCATATAAGAGAACTAGCAAGAGGGAATCCTGAGCAGTGTGTAGAAGTTTTAACAACACCATATGAGCCTATATCAGGTCACAAACAGACTTGTAACACATTGATCCCACTGGCTACCTTTAATACACAGTAGTGTATGCTGTAACTCTACTCCCTTATTAGTTTTGACCAAGAAGCAAACTATGTTGATTCTAATGAATAAAAAAAGCCAACAGTGTGGTCTGTTCTGGATAATTAAGATCAGTGCTGAAGATAATAAAACTGAGATTTGAAACCAGTCTTAAATCTCAAGCATCTGGTTGACTAAAATGGTGACCAGTCGTCATTTCAGCCAATCAGATCTTTAAGATTTGAGATTAATTTCTATTCTCAGTTTTATAATCTGGGGACCAGACTACACTGTTTGCTTTCTTATGAATTAGAATATTTGTAATCAAAAAGTGGACCGTGTAGGTCAAGATCAAACTACACTAGTCTCGAAGCATGCAAGAAGCCTGTATCCATGGTAAAAAAATCAAATGTACAGTTTTAACACTTGACCCAGTGGAATGTGACTTTTATCACATGGTAGACCAGTGCAGATCCGGATCTGCCAGCACATCCATGCAGTCTGATCTGAATCTACACTATTTCAGATTTATAACATCATTTCAAACTAAGAAGTGAACAGGGTAGATTCAGATCAGGCACCAAGATCATAAAACTGATTTTGGAGACCAGACTCAAATCTCAAGCATCTGATTGGCTGAAATGGTGACTGGTCGCCATTTCAGCCAATCAGATGCTTGAGATTTGAGTCTGGTCTCCAGCTTTAGTTTATGATCTTGGGCCCTGATGACTCAGATATGGCAGCTGATATGGATCTACACTTGTCACCTGATGACCTGTGTGCTGAAGGCGTATCCAAGGGAGAAAATTTAATGGTTTAACAAACTACACTTCACTTCTTTTACCATATCATTGATTAAGAAACACATAAATGGTTAAGAAAGAATATTTCTTCACCATCTGTCCTTTTACTTGTGCATTACTGATAATCTGACAAAATACATTTTTAAAAGATTTGATTTTGATTCATGTTGTGTAATGTACTTAAGGTAGTCTAACTGTAATGATTTCCCGCGCTTTTTTCTCGAATGTCGGGAATACTCGGTTAACTGTCACTAACAGTCGACAATAATCGATGTCGCTTCGGTTACTATCGGCTCTGACGAGTAGCGTCGGAAGTCACCGAAAGCGAGCCGATGTTTGACGACGTCGCAAATTTATGCGCAGGAAAGCATTACAGTTAGACTACCTTAAATGTCAGATATGGGGCTCTGGAGGTGGTGTCTCTGAATTTATACATGGCACTCATGTAACATCTAAACCTTTCAGATCCAATTTAAATAGCAAAAACAATAAAATAAATAAATAAGATTACTGTTAAGGCACATAAGCTGAATGTACAAAGAAGTGATTTGAACAGTGATCATGACAGAACATCTGTAACAACCCAAATGTTTTTATGCCACAAAGTGGGAGGCATAAAGAGTTGCACTCGTCGTCCATCCACAAGTACCCCCCCCCCCCTCCAAATCTTGTTGCATCAACTCCTCAATAACTTTCCGGCACATCTTTCAAACTTGCACAGATGATCCAGCAGCTTTTATTTTAGCCACATCTCAGATGCAAATGTTCCAGAAGATGAAATCTGTCCCAATATAGTTCTTCATTGTATCAAAGCTCAGGAGAGTGAAAATGTTCTATGGAAACATTCAGTCATAGATTAGCATAGTAAGTTATGTTTTTGTTTATTTCAGAAAGTGCTTAAAATCCAAACCAGTAAACCAAGATCTCACCCTGTGGGTACAGATTAAAATCTAAAAATGGCAAGTCAGTTACCACAGAAGAAGTATTACCGTCAGCGGGCACACTCGAACCCAATGTCCGATCACTTTTTCGATTACCCTGTTTGCCCAAGTGAAATGGACTGGCACGATTACTACCCAGAATTCTTTAAGCCCAAAGTGTTGGATTCCAAACATGACGATTTAAAAGACTTAGTTATTAAAGGAGATAATGCTAAGGTGGAGTTTGCAGATATCGGCTGTGGTTATGGTGGTTTGTTGGTACAGTTGTCTCCCTTGTTTCCAAATACCCTAATGTTGGGAATGGAAATCCGAGTGAAAGTGTCTGATTATGTGAAAGATCGAATTAAAGCTTTACGTGAACAGAATCCTGGGAAATACCAAAATGTGGCTTGTATTCGTGCAAATGCGATGAAATACCTACCAAATTTTTTCGAGAAGGGTCAGCTTTCAAAAATGTTCTTTCTGTTTCCTGATCCGCACTTCAAAAAAACGAAGCACAAATGGCGTATCATAAGTACCACCCTGCTTGCAGAATATGCTTACGTGTTGCGGGAGGGAGGAATCGTGTATACAATCACAGACGTCAAAGAATTACACGAATGGATGGTGGAACATTTCGAGAAGTTCCCTCTTTTTGAGAGGATCGATGATGACCTGTTAAAGGATGATGTTGTGGTTGAAAAATTGTTTGACAGCACAGAGGAAGGTCAAAAGGTCACACGTAACCATGGAGATAAATATCTGGCTGTGTTTAGAAGAGTGTCTGATCCTTGTAAAGGAAGTTAAGGATTTACGAACACAGAATTGTGTTAACTGCTTATATGGATATATTTTACAAATTGGTGACTGGTATAAAGAACACAGTAAGGACAGGGACATACACATGTAGAAGCCATGGAGGCATATTGAAAACATTTTAGTCCAAGAAGTAAATTTATCTCTGAGTGTTACTTTTTATGTTAAATAAAGCTTATAAGTAAAGTTAATTTAAAAAGATCTTTAGGAAGGCCATTAGTTTGAAAACTTCCAAGTTCTACAAAATTTGTATAAATATTAGGAATAAATTTAATTACAAATTGCAAATTCAATCATTCTTTTTTTCAACAAATAATTTTTAACTAAGTCACTTTAAGTACTCAGTGGTACTAACTTCACCAGAAAGCAATTAAACATTTCTGTATAAAATTAAATGGAGGTCATTTCTAGTTATTTCATATAGCTTAATTTTGTCATTTATTATAATCATAATGTAATATTAATAATAAATTCCTGATAGACCCTTAAATCATCACCCACATTCTACCTGTATTTCTAAAATAAATGTAAACATAGTAGTAAAACAAAGCTATAAGTAGATTATACAAGTTTATTTTTATCGTTGAAGTCGGAATTTGCTTACAAATACAATAACACATATTTACCCAAGACACATTTTAGCTGCAGGATTCAAAGGAATAAATCAAAACATTTTAAGGCTTAAGAAAATTGGGTTTTATTTTTTCTGTTCAACCAACATTAATTTGATGCGTATATGTGGCTCTTTCTCAGCATGAGGTAGACAGGGGATCTGCAGAACCTTTTAACACTTGACTCCATGGGATATGGCTGTTATCCATGGGCAAGCATTGCAGATCCAAATCAGGTACAAATCTGTGCCATCTGATCAGGATTTGCATTACACTGTTCGCTATTTGATACACAAGTTGTTTCTGCCCACTGACCAAGAAGTGTACAGTCTAGATCCTGATCAGACGGCACAGGTGAGCTAGCTAATCTGGATCTACACTGTGTGCACATGGGATAAAACCCATATACATGTATATTATGGAGGGTTAAGAATTTATTGACAGGCGACAGTGAAGTTTGAAAACTTTCAATACTTGAAATGAAATAATTCTGAACACTTCAAAGAATGAACATTTGCAAATTTGAAATACAAATTTATTGCTGTAGTTGGCAGTGTATTCTTGATATAGACATAACTTAATTATTGTTTCTTATCATCTTCACAAACTGTTCACAAAAGTATCCTGTGATAGAAATAAATACAAGAAAATTTTTAGTAAAAATACCACAGATTTGATTTATAGGCTGAATCAAATCGGTGATATCATATCAGAAAAAGCAACCAATATCCCAACACTTGTTTTAATAGTTATTCCTTAAACCCTTCACTCCATATATACTCATATCATAATGTGCAACCAGTTTAGATCATCCATGCTGTCTAATAAGGAACTGCACAGTTTGCTTTTTGGTTAGAAAATAACCAAATAAATATAAAAGTGAACAATGCACATCCTATTCAGTCAGCATGGATGTGTCATCTGATCTAGATATACAATGTTGGCCAACGAAACAGGCATATATACGGAGAAAAAGGTTTAACATCTTTTACAAGAAGGTAGCTCTACATGACAAGCAAGTCCGTTGCCGTCAAATAATACTGGTAATGATGGTCCCATCCTGGCTTAGAAATATTATACACAAGTGTCCCCTCTCTTGCCTTTCTGTATCATCTGAATGTATTTGGACAAAGTTCTGTCAATATCTGTGACTGGATGCTGTAAAATTTACTGGTCATGGTTTGTAAATCCTGGTTTCCATTTACAACCTGGAAGTATTTGTAAATGAAACATGCGAGTACCAATTTAACAGTTCCTCTTCTGTAAGCAAAGATTATAAAGTATCAATATGTTTGGCCTAAAACCATTAAAATGAGTCTGAAGAACAGTCTCGATTATTAAAATAGAAATATGAATTGAAACTAGTCTTCAGACTGAAGAAGCTGATTGGTTGAAATTCAGCAGAGTTTCAAAATTGACCAATCAAAAGCTGAAGTTTTGAGACTGGTATCCAATTTGAATTTTATGATCTTGGGGCTCTTTTTTTAATCATGAACACTTTCGGGACTACAATACTAAGCATTATCAAACACCCAAATTGATCATATAAACTTTAGAAGACATGTAAACAAAGTAAATATGATGTAATAGTCTTACACAGTCAGCCTACCATTGAATATATTTATAGCCATAGTGTTTATAGCATTACAAACACAGAAAAATTCACTCACAAGTTCAACAGGTTCTAAAATGTACCGACTAACAACATTATGGTGAAATTCGCAGCTGTTAAGTCACTCATAGGCATAACATAGTAGTACAGTTATATTTAACAACATCTGAGACATTTTAGAATTTGAACTCCACCTTGAATTATGAGTAGGCAGCTTTAAGTTCTTGCAAATTGAAAAGGGGATACTGACAGTTATACAGTGGTACTTAGTAATACTTACCAAAACTGGAGGTCTTATCACAGATGGTTTACTTTCAGTCACCAACCACTCTTCATGCAGGTTGTGAAGCTGCCGCAGATATTCCTGCAAAAAATACTAGCTGTATTTCACATTTAACAGCCCATGATGAATCATAAAAACTTCTGCAGCATAGTATCATGTTGAGCTATTGTAAAAAAAAATCTTTTCAAAAGCAAACACACGTCCTGTCCACAATTTTTCCAAAAAAAAATAAAAATATGGAAGCATGTCCAGTCTAGAATATAAGGGAGATACTTTTAGCACGTTAACATCATAAAATCTGCTATCTACACACTTGTAAGATAAAACTGTGATAAAAGTATTTTATCTACAATAAAAAGCAAATACATGCAATGTAAGTAGATTTTAGACCAGATCATAATGACGTGTTTCTTTAGCATATATGATGAAATAATGAAAAGATTGGACAAATCCACTATGCAAATTCAAATTTGTATGCTCCAGCAAATAAGTTTTTTTTTTCAAACTAAGGGTTATTGATCAATTTCACAAGTCTTAGATTCAAAAGTTATAATTAATAAATTTCAAGAGCTAAAAATCATTAATCTCTTAAGGATGTTTGCTACATTTATCACAACTACACATACTTCCCAAAATACTTACCAATGTAATAAATTGTTCTTCTGGTCTATTTCTGGCCTTTATTCTTTCAAAGCAGATTTCAGGTGATGCTTGAAGATATACTAAAAACATACAATAATCACATGACTTCCAGGAAGCAATACTAAACCCATAACTAGAGTATGTTCAAGCGAATAGTTTTTATTAAGAAATAATAAATAGCTTCCAGTTATAAATTGCAGGATTTATCACAGGGTGGAGTTCAGATGCATAAGTATATATCACAACTGTTTTGTACTCTGCCCATAACATGTTTATGTCCATTAAATGTTCAAAAGATGCAGACCTTTGTTGGTGGCTTATATATATGTAAAAGCTCTGTATAGCCAGATTATACTACACATTTGGACATCTGTATTTATTTTTTTTCAAACTAAATAATAATTTCTTTTCAACTTGACCATGCTCAACAAGGATATTACATAAATGTCACTTTATCCCATGTGTGACCAGTTTAGATCCAGATCATTTGGCACACCCATGCAATCTGATCTAGATCTACACTGGTGTCTCCCTTGTAAGAAGTAACCTAATGAATCAAAAGCAAACATTTCAGAGCCTGATCTGTGCCCAAGATTATAAAACTGAGCAATGGAAACCAGTCTCAAATCTCAAGCATCTGATTGGCTGAAATGACGACCAGTTGCCATTTCAGCCAATCAGATGCTTGAGATTTGAGACTGGTTTCAAATCTCAGTTATATAACGTTAAGTCCAGATTCCAGGGATGTGCCTTTTAAACTGAATCTACACTGTTTTCCCATGGGATAACAGCAATATCCCATGGAGTAATGGTTAACAAATTGCTTTACAATGATTTATAGTTTACCCTGTGCTGGGCTAATGATCAGCAAGCTTCAATCTTTGAACGTGACCTCAGATGTACTGTATTAACCATTTACTACATAGACATGACTTTCATCATGTGGGTGACCAGTGCTGATCTATTTCAGCTGATGCATTTATGCCACTTGATCTGGATCTACAGTATTCACTACTTGGGCAGAAATATGCAGACAAATCTAACAGTGAACAGTGTAGACCATGATCACAGGTCATTTATGCCCTGGCTGATCTTGATCTACACTGTTCGTCTAAGCAACAGAAGTCATTTTTATGAAGTGGGCACCCGATTTGAACAAGTTGTCACTTTGCATACATTCCATGAGTGTCACTTTAAGACAAGATTAACTGTATATGAAAGCACCTATTATGTAAATTGTACTTACCTATTAAATCCACAGTAAAATTACTTTGACTGAGGGCATAGCTGTACCACTGGGTCAGTATTGTGTACTCCAGGTCTGTCAACATGCCTCTGAAAAAAACAAATAACAAGGTTTAATGGCCTTTTATAGCCCACCTGATGATTGGGTACAGGGTATAAAAGCCTGCACAAGAGTCCATTGAGAGTTTGAATTGCTCTACTGGTGTAGTGGACTAATACTAAATATACAGGATTCAGCATTAGCCTTCATATTATATAAAAATAATGTATGACAGGCGGCTGTCTAATGCAGTATGACTTATTATCTTGTATTATAATTCAAATTGCTATCAACCTTGGCTACATATTACATAAGCATGCTCATGTTTAATAATTGACATACTTAATGCCTGAACCCATTATACAATGTACAAGCATGTAGGACCAACACCAACGATGTAGGACCAGAGCATTTGGGGCCAGAGTAGAACCACAGTATCTGGTATTAGTGTAGACCCATATTGGCTTCCATATATTCTGGTAGGTCTCAACAATGTTGCTAAAGTATAAGTGTATATTGAATTTGAAAGATTCCAGATATTGTAAAATGAACTAGATCTTTTTCAATATACATGTAAATGCTCTCAATAAATCCTTTTAAGAATATTTTAAGTGTATACTGAAAATGAAAGATTCAACAGATTTTATAAGCAACCAGCTTTATTTGAATCTACATGTAGATCTTTGTTTGTAAGCTAGAGATGATTTACAGTCAGCCTGAAAAGTGAATAGTTTGATCAGAAGCTAAGATCATACTGCTAAGACTGGAAACCAGTCTCAAATCTCAAGTATCTGATTGGTTGAAATTCAAATGGACCAATCAAAAGCTAGAGTTTTGAGTCTGGTCTCCAATCTTTGGTACAGAGCATTAATTTAGGTTTATCTAAACTAGATACCTTTGTTTGAGGTTTTCAGTGAAGCAATATCTGGCACTGTAAACAGAGCGCTCCATCACTCTCACAGGCTTCACCTATATGAAAACAGAAATTTTATTTTAGGACTGAATAAATATTTTATTGCATTCATCCGGGTATGAAAAACATTTGGATTGTTTTAATGTATCACCAAATTGATTTTAGGAACCCCTGAAATGACAAAAACCAGATTACTCATTTTAGACTATGCCCTTTACTTGATAACAAAATGGCAGTATGGCTGAAAATACTTAATTGTTTGAAATGATGAAGAGAGAACTTTTTTGAAGCCATCAACAAGAAAAACATGAAAATATTGCTAGCTTGGTTTGATCAAGATTTAATGAATATGTATAACACTGTCGATGTTGCCTATCCCCTGGTTTACTCAATATTTATGCAAGTAAACACATTTGTTTATTTCATATCAATTATGTGATTTTGAATTTCTATGTATCATTTTATCTTTGCTTTTTTTTTGCTCCATATAATACCGGAATCAATACATTTAAGGACACCTTTAATGAGAGATAGAAGTGATCAATGTGTTATCATGTTACAGACTTCCTGTTAGTTGCCAGAACGACAGACCTGTCAAGTAAAATTTGGACCGGTCCAACATGATTTCTTACGTTATCAGACCAAGTGTCAGACAAAAATTTGAACTGCTAGTCTCTTTTTAACATGTTTAACATATTTTGGTAAGACATAATTTGTTTTGGTCAGACAGATATTCACATCTTGTCTGACATTTTTTTCAACTTTTGGGATGTCTGAAGTTACCTGCTTGTGTGTGTGTCTTTGCATCAAAGTTAATAGTACCAAGGACTGGAATGTGAAAGCCCAACGCTTAGGGTCATCATATAACCTGGCCTGGAAAATAAGGTTATCTGAATCAGTACACTCAAAATACACAAATTCAATTTAAAAATGGCAATTCCTTAGTTTAATAATAAACTACCTTATTCTCATATTGGCCCAGCAATTCTGATATTGGTCCAATTAAGTCTTCCTACAACTATGATATTTTTATTCTTGTTAATTAAAAAAATTGTCATTAATCAAGTGAATTCATATTGGCCGTGTTATTCGGCCTCGGGCAAATATGAACCCTTGGCCCAGTAACAAAGCCAATATGAATTAATTTATATTGGCCGTGTTATTGGGCCTTGGGTAAATATGAACCCTTGGACCAGTAACAATGCCAATATGAATTAATTTGATTAATAACATGATTTTTATAGATACATGTTTTATCTAAAATGTTTTCTATGCTCCAATGTTTTTACACTAAACCTTCAACAGTCTGAACTTGTGAGGCAATGGTGAGGAATAATATTTTAACTGAATTAAATCAAGGTATATTGCTATTTATGTATACCTTTCAATAAAAAGTAGTAATTTATATGTCGTGTATCTGATTGATAAGCCCAAATTGGGAATCAAACCTGTACTGTACCACTTAACTGATTGAGCAAGCTGGTACAACCCCTAAAAAGGTTTCTCTGATAACCCTGATATAAGATCGTCATTATGTTACACCAGTAACAGATCATACTGATTGTAAAAGTACTTACTTATTGCATGGGGAGACTTTGTATGGCACAAACAGTGCTAAAGTGAATTTAAAATGACATGCCCACACTGGGGCCAATACAGTAATCATTATCAAATCACATGTCAGGGCTATTACTGGAGGGAGACTTGGGAGAAGTGGTCTCCCAAAAGTGACCAGACTTCTCCCTTCTTTGAGCAATGGGTGAAGTCATTTTGTATAGGCTATATAGGGAAAGAATGCTGTTGACTGCAAACTTATCCTTAATTTAGTACAATTATGACAAAACTTCTCCCTGATTTGCAAGGCTAGTGAGAGATGCACATTGGCAGATATATTTAATGCATTATTTAATAGTAACTGTATAATTTTCAATATGACTGGGCAAAGAATGAAAGTATGTAAGATAAAAAATTCAGTTTTATATTAAATAACTTACCAGTGGATTTTCACCTCCAAAGTCTCTCCACTGTTTGACTGGCTCTCCATTAGTCTAAAATTAGTAAAATATCAATCTAGGCAAATGTTAATTAATCATCACCTCTGAATGTTAGCACATGTTCTCTAACTTTTACAACTTGAGTGTATTTCAACAAGCTGAACTTTGACTCAAAGAATTCTGATGGTCTCTTTTAACATGTTGGAATATGTAATGATTCACTCTCTAACACTATCGGCTCATATACATTCACCTTTGTTATAGGCTGGGACTACTTACAACTACGTTTACTTTTGCGCAACAAAATTGTTCACTAACTACATTTAAAATAGCTTGGGTTTCTTCGGTTTTAATGAAAGATAGTGAAGATTTCTGTCATTTGTTATACCACAAGCTTTCAAATACATAATTATGACTGTATACAACGAAGCTTCTTAGTTTGGTATAAAATCTTGACATTGAGCCTTTCGCAGAGGTGTAAAGTGACTGAAAGGAACGACAACTCTGCAAAGGAGATTGGTAATGATTAGTTAATTAAAAAATTAATGCACATAATTATCAGGAACAGTCAAGTTCTTAAATCAGTCTCTTCACATCGCAAAACAAAAAGGAAGTGAGAGAAAGCATGTGTCTTAAAAAAACTGTGAATCAATATAATTTATATGAATTTTTGCCCCTCCTATCAAATCAATATGCAATTTTTTCAGAACCATGTGATCAACATTTGACCAATCATTCTTCTTATATATTTAGTTTTAAAAACAACAACTACAAGATAAGAATCTTATACCTCTACAAGATTTTCGAATGTCTTGAAGTGCTTCAGGAATGTTGTTTTTCCACTTCCGATGTTACCCTCAACACATACCTACAATTTAAAACTTCAAAAATATATATATATATATAGCCTCATTGAGAGCTCATTAAAATTTAAATAAAGATTAAAGAATCATCTGCATTATTGTTATAAAATACTGAAACAACTTTTTAAATACTCAATTTCTAAAATTAAATGAAATCAATCAACCTTAAAAATGTTGTTATTATATTTTTTTGTTAACTAATGCTCTTTATTTTATGCTTTCCTGTGAATTATAGAGTTTTCTTGTGAAATAAACATGGTATTTCACTGTTTTCAAACAGTGGAATATCATTTTTATTTTCACAGTATTTTTTACATTGGTACCCAAATGCACATATAATTCCTAAGGAGAATGTTTCGGAAACAGGCCCAACTTTGGGTATATGATGCCATGAAAAACATTTTTTCGCGCCATAAAAATGTGAAATTGCAATTTCATTTGACTACTTACATTAAACTTCTTGATTGCTTTGGACTTGGAGAAAAATGTTCTTGGGCATGTCAGACTTCCTGTAAATAAGATAATAAGTATGTAGTTTATTTGAAACTGAATTTCAGCTGAAAAAAAAGCAACTTTGTATACAATTAAATTCCATTCAGTTGTTAAGCAAAAATTAGGTGATTTGGCAAAGTATATTTTCTTACACATCATCAAAACAGCACTTAACCCTTTCCTCATAATTACATAAGCATTTAACCCATGTGCGATCAGTGTTAATCCAGCTGGCAAATCTATGCCATCTGATCTGAGACAACACTCGTCACATCTTGGTCAGAATTAATCTAATCTTTCTAAAGGCAAACAGTGTAGATTCTGATCAGATGGCATGGACGTTCTGATCAGATGACATGGATGTGCCAGCTGGATCTACTGTACACTCCTCCACTACGGGTTAACAAAGGGTTAATTAAGATTAAATGCAAATGGGAAAAATATGTTAACATCTTTACCCAAAGCTGATCTGATTAGAAAACATTCCAGGTTCTTTACAGACATCATCAGGTCATCATTGCACTGTAAAACATAAAATGTTATTAGTGTAGTATTACACATCTGTTTATAACAACATAATTTAGACACAATTTAGATAAACTTAACCATTTACTCCATGCATTTTTATGCATGTTCAAGCAGTGTAGATCAGCCAGCTCATTCGTGCCATCTAATCAGGATCTGCACTGGTCGTATTTTGGTCAGAAATAACCTAATGAATAAAAAAGTGAACAGTTTAGATCCTGATCAGACGGCATGGGTGTGTGAGCTTATCTGGATCTAAACTGTTCGCCTGCAATAAAGGTGTATTTATTGAGGAAATTGTTAAATAAGGTTTCTGACAAAATTACTGCCGTTCCCTACCTGTCTCACGTAGGCTAATGGAATAGGACACTGCCAGTTTATTAAGCTATCTGTTACACCACTGATCCTTAGCAGACTTAAATTTTTTACAAAAGTTTTGTCAAAATCAGCTTAAAGATACTATCAACCTGTAAAAACTGAAATTGTGTGTGTCATCATTTTTTCCTAAACACTGACAGCAAATGGTGCAATTTCTCAAAGGGAAGTAATTAATACGACTTTTGTATAAGGTTTCTGCATATCCGGACCTAAACGGACATAAATTGAAAGTGTAAGAGGCGTATTTGGAATAGAAAGCAACAGGCTAGTAACTTGATATAAAATCACAAAATACGAAAAAACTAAAGTCTTTAACAATGTTTAACTTTCTTATGTAATAGGCAGGCCTACCCGCGATCAAACATACACAATTGTATTGATATCCGTCATCAAGTAAAAGAGAAATAACAAAAACAACCGCAAAAAGTGGTCAAAATAACGCACACTTCTAGTAGGTGGTTGACGCCAGAAATCGACAGTAATTTAAATTAACAGTCGCCGACAGACACTTATCCGATCTGACTGTCACCCACAACAACAACCTGAAACCGAAAGAAGTGCTAATAGTAAATAGGAAGACATCACTGAGCTATGAAGGCAACACGAATTTCAATCTATTAACAACCCCTTTACTAGTCAAAATTCCAAGAAACGTCGAAACTCGCCCAAGCACCTTAAAATGTATACATTCACCTATTTCCATATCTTAGAAAAAGAATTTACTTGATTTCGACCGATGATAACATAATTCGTTTTTATCACATTTACTTATGGTCGGTTGATTGTGCATCTTCCTGAAAACTGTATAAGTAATACATGTGAAAAAATTAAAATATTCTGAACCCCTCTAAAAACTATCGACTGAGTTATACAAAAATATGTCAAGCACCACTACAGTTTATGCTGAACATTTTAAAAGTTTCAAGTAAACATCTTATAAACTGTATAAGTAGCATTAGTATATGTCAAAGATTTTGTAAGATACTGCTCCCATCCAAAACCATATGAACTGATCCACATGAAATTTGTCACGCATATTTACACTTTGTGCCGAATATATGTTTCAGTATCCAGTCAGTATTCTAAAAACTGTAGCAGTAAGTTACTGGCGGGAGAGTACACGAGAATTTCGAGGTGTAAAGGATATATAAGGTAAAAAAATAGTTTTACTGTGTTTTACATATTTGCCGGTCATGACCAACCTGTCCAACCGACGGGTCTGCTTTGGTTGAAGTGACTTTGTTATTGCTACAGCAGCAAGTATACTTACTGTTCTCGCACGCGCGCTCGCGGGAGCACACTGCATGTAGATAACCAGAGCTACATAATGTCTCTATCCAAAAAATCGGGAATAAAATATGGTCGATTATGTTAAATAGAAGTAAAGTTGGGTCATAGAAATAATATGGTAAAATTGGGGGTGGGGGGGGGGGGGGTGGCGGGAGCTACTGGTTTGAGTGTCGGGCTTCAGATACGGAGATTGTGGGTTCTACAATCCGCACGCAGTTGCTTGTCTTATATTTAACAAACAGACAAATTATTTGTTATTAATTAAAGCCAACTGGCTTGGTTGTAGGTTATTGAAACCCTCAAATGCATAAATCTTGTAAACATATTTTGACGTTATGAACGTCATGACGTAAATCAACGATGTCATGACGTGAATATCTAGCGTCAGATGTTCTTAGCAACGCAAAGCAAACAGCACAAGCAATAATGGAGAAATTTGTAAGCTGGGTGAGAAAGGAGAAGGCAGAGATTGAGACGAGAGTGCAGACGATGATGAACAGGATGAGAAAAGAGGAGGTTGTTGTGGAGAGGGAGAACAGATGGGAGAGGATTGGTCATGTACCGTTGGTAGACATTGTTGAGGTGGCGAAGAAAGAAATTTTGGAAGAAGAAAAAGAAGTTGAATATAACAATCTTCAAGATGATGAAAACTTTTTCATCAATATGTTTAGATTTCATTGACTTTCGTTGTCAAATTAAATATAGAAGTGTAGTAGGCGAAGGAAAGCGATTTGACACCAACGCTGAAAACGCAGATCGTGAAGAGGAGATACATTTTTTATATAAACTTGTTAATTTTCATTGATTATTTCTTTGTACTTTCATATAATCTCGTGAATATTAAAAACAAGCAAACAGAAATTAACATGTTTTTCTGGCATCATCTTACTAAACCTGGATATTTTATGTTTGTAAGGCAGTAATGGTCAGCTGAATAATCTAGAAGTTAGCAGTGTGATATTGTTTTACGAAGACTACAGTATAAGTGTTATCCAGATGTTGATTAATTTAAAACATTCTGGAAAGAACCGTAAAAAGCTTTTTTGAGATGAATGAAACAAAAAAAACAAAAACACCATATTAACAGCAGTTCTTGTCAAATTCATGCTAATTGTTCAAGGCATGGGCAGTAATATGCATTTCCATTACTGCCAATGAACAGGGTCAATCAAACCGAGCCTCAATGTTTTGATATTTGTCGGGTTCAGTGGCTTTCAAAGTTTTCTTTTCATTTATACAATAAACTTATGTTTAAAAGTACGCTGTGAACGGTCAGCATTTTTAAAATATCAATTAATTGGACAATGTATTCGGAATCACTAGGACTCTGGACAGTTTCAATGACGAACCTCGTTCAGAAAATTGGCCACAGGAGACCCAAAATATACGATGTATACATGTTAAAAAGTGAAATATGCTTCTAAGGAATCGCCACACTCAGAAAACACAGCCTCTCCACGCAGCGAAAAAAGGAAAGGGGAAAGTGCATGTTTTATAAGAATATTAATTTCAAATAAGACACCACAAACAATTAACGAAAAAAAGAACTCTGGAGTTAACGCCTTGTAACCTTTGGTGTCAACAGTATAGTTCAGTTTAACATGTTGCATTAAATAGCATGCAATAAACAAGCCTGTGGACATGAAGACATAGTCTATTCACGCAAATGGGTCGGGCCCTGAGTTATTCCAACATCAGCGGAAAGCCTTTCCTAACTTTTTGTATTATTGTGGTGCCAATAGATCATTTGGTAACAAAAATACATAGCGTGCTCCGATCCCAGGCTGCATTGATTTTATAAAAAAAGTGACCTTCTGTATATTAGAGTAGGTTTTACTGATTTTCTTCTTATATTTAATACATTAATAGCGAGTTGGAGAATGTATGCGTCTATATTTACACTTCAACTTCATCCTCTACGATAAATAATTTATGATGGTGAACAGTGTGACGTATTACTTTAAAAGGCGTGGCTACTAGAGAGCCGTTCACAATTTATTGGACGTTGCACGATGTTTTGACGTGTGACGTCACCGTGCACGCACGTTTTGCCACGAGTTGCTGAGAAAATGCGTGCCGTCATTCACTTTGTCGTCAACGTAGCTGTTCCAACAGCCATTCGAAAAAGCCGTAATATCACGAATTCTTCTAGTTATTTCTGTATTAATGAAATTATTTATGAGTGTAAATATAAGGATTGAATGAATATTTGATAGTTTCCATTTGGGTATGAAAAACAGTTGGATTGTTTAAAGTACGCGTGAAGCCCTTCGGGCTTCACACACTTTAAACAACCCAACTGTTTTCCATACCCAAATGGAAACCATCAACTATCGATTCAATCCTTAAGTATTTAGGTACATTTCTCTTTGTATTAAAAATGGAAGTAAAATGATACCCTCATTGAAAACCTAGCAATAATGAAAGTGCGTTTATGTAACACAGTTGTTTGCTGTTGAGTTCTTTTGAGGCAGTAGTATGTATTTTCATTAAAGCCCATGAACAGACTCAATCAAAACGAGCCTGCAATATTTTCATATGTGTCTTGTTCGGTGGCTTTTTATCAATTTCAAAGCATAATGTAAATCACAACTATTGATAGGAGTCAAACATTTAAACTGGCGAATATGTTATTTTTAAGGTGTATAATGTATTTTTTCCTGTGCTTATTTTCGCGCACAAACAACAAAATGGCTTTTATAGGAGACATGTAATCCCGCTATTTCCAAGTAATAAAGTTAAGAAACACTATTAGGAGGTAGCGTTTCGTTGACCTTCTTCACACATTTATCATAGCTCTGTATTCTTGAAAATTGAAACCACGAGACATAATTGATTCCACAGTAATAAATTTAAGCTATTTCAAGATTATCATTTAAAGAACAATAATTTACTTATAAATTTCGGTTTTATTTTGCGCCTTTATCTTAAAGCAAAATAAACTCGAAAATTAAACCCACGAGAAAAAAAACTGAATTAAAATACACATTATTTTGTGAGGGAATAATTTCGTGGGATTTCAAGAGTATCCTAAATTAATACAAAATTTTATTGTTTAATTTCGCTCCTTTAACTTAACGTCAAATGGCCGAAAATTTAATATACGCGAAATTAATCCACAGTAACTCGTGCGGCATAATTTCGCATGTAATCAAAATTATCTTAAAATTGCAAATTTTTATTGTTTCATTTCGCTTTTTTTGCGCCTTTATCTTAACGCAAATTACTCGAAAATTCAACCCGCGCGAAATACATAGAATAAACTGTAATTTGCGATAGCATTATTTCGCGCGTTATCAAAAGTATAATAAAATTACAATCATTTATTGTTTAATTTCGTGGTTGTTTTCGCTTCGCGCCTTGATCTTAACGCAAATTACTAAAAAAAGTCAATCCACGCGAAATAAATAGAATAAACAGTAATTTGTGAGAGAATAATTTCACACGCTATAAAAAGTATCCTAAAATAACAGTCATTTTCGCGGTTGATTTTATTTCGCGCCTTTATCTTACTGAAAACACTCGAAAATTCAACTTACGCGAAATAACATGATTTTACATCATGTTGCGAAACGTAAATGAATTTATATTAATTGTAATTGAAAAATTTCATCTAATGCTGGTTACTTTTATCGTAAAGATTCTAGGCCAATCACTTTCTATACTCAGCAAAAATAAATAGTACCACTTTTCTAACTGTAATTTATTAAAACTAGAAAATTAAAAAAGAAAATATTTCCTTTGAACTGATATGCATTTCTGTAATGATTACAAAGAAATAAAATAATATTGAAAATCTGCAGTCACGACTTAGTTAACTTTCCCTTTGCTGTTATTGGGGTTTTAGGAAGAAGTAAGTGATTCCAAACAATATTCACATTTGTTGGAATTAAATCAATTTCTCCAGTTCTTGATTTCAATAAAATCACAATGCACGGGGAGATAATAAATGGTAAAACTGTAGAAACATCTTTTAATGGTTTAAATGCAAAAATGAGGAACCCCTTGAAGGGATTCAATTGACATCTTACAAAAGCACACTCCAATATATTCTCTCTAATTATACAATACATAGCCTAATACATTTCCATGGAACTATATCCATGTTGTTTGCCACAATTTCCATGCAAATTATGCAATTTGTTTGTCCCATTTTTCATGGAAATATACCCCGATTTCCACCGAAATATACGCAATTTCTTAGCCATTATTTCCGTATTTGCATATATTTAATATATGCAATGTTGTTTGCCCCAAATATCAAACCTAAAATCTAATGATTTTACAGCTCTGATTGTATGTAAGTAATTTACTTTATAAAGTTGGTGACAGTTGATAAACATCTACGAACATATTCACTGCTCTCCTGAGATATTCTACAATATAATGTTTGAGTTTTCATATATTCAAGTATCTACTAAGGGGTGGATCCGGATTGGGTTCAGGAGGGTTGCTCTTACCCCCGTTTGTGAGAGCATTACAAACCTACAAACATGTCTCCCTGCTTGGATCCTGTATTTTTATAACAATAACGGCTAGCAGAGTTAGACTTATTTAGACTTATTAATGGCTGAATGTTTAATTTTGATGGGGATTTTGGCCAGGAAGTTTGAAATTATCATGAAACCACCCTAAGACTGCCCAAAATGAACCCTATTTCTGGAATTATTGCTGCAGCGACCGTGCTACTATTATGGTGTTGTTTTGTGTAAAATATTTTTGGACTTGAAATAAAAAAAAACTCAGAAGCGTTGTTTGTTCCGCGTTGCGCCCGTAAAACGTCACCCCATACATTTAATCAATGCTGTTAATCAAGTATGCCTTTTGAAGGTCATTCGGCATATTTATGTTCGGAAATATTGCGCTCGACCCGGAGATACAATAATATTTTATTTTATGCTTATCAGTGAATTATATAATTTTCCCGGTGAAATAAAAGTGGTATTTCACTGTTTTCAAACAGCAAAATATCATTTTATTTTCACTGATTTTTTTTTCACGTTGGTACCCAAAAGCATAAAACATACCAAATGAGAACGCTTAGAAAACGGGCTCAAATTTATGTATTTTGACGTCATGACGTCACGTCAGAAGGAAGCGGTTTTGGCGGCATTTCTTGCAATTTTTCTGTCAAATTCTCGCACTTTTTGCCCTAAAAGCATAAAATAAAAAGAAAATTTGTTTTTACCAGTGAAATATATTTCACTCGTGAACTCCGGAATTATGTATTTTCACTCGTAGCTTCGCCGCTCGTGAAAATACGAATTCCGAAGCTCATTCGGTGAAATATATTTCTATCTTACACTGGTAAAAACAAATATCCTCTATGTCTTGTGTTTTTTGTTTTTGTTTAATATTAATTTTCCATTGAATGCACGAATCTTGAAAACCTAATGTGACGTTATTAACATCATGACGTAAATCAACGACGTCATGACGTGAATAACTAGCGTCAGATGTTCATAGCAACGTAACACAAACAGTACAAGAAACAATGGAGAATATTAGAAGCTGGTTAAGAAAGGAGAAGATAGAGATTGAGACGAGAGTGCAGACGATGATGGACAAGAGAAAAGAGGAGATTCCAGTGGAAAGAAAGATTGCAAGCAGATGGGACAGGACTGTTCATGTGCCCTTGGTAGATATTGTAGAGGTGGCGAAGAAAGAAATTTTGGAAGAAGAAAAAGAAAAAGAAAAAAGAAGTTAAAACACCAATCTCCAGAGGGATAAAAACTATTTTATCAATATGTTTAGATTTCAATGTCTTTCATTGTCATACAATGTTTTAAATATAGAAGATGTGGCAGGTAGAGTAGGCGAAGGAGAGATTCGACACATACGCTAAATACGCAGATAGCGAAGAGGAGATACACTTTTTATATAAACTTGATTTAATTGATTATTTTCTTTGTAATGATAATAATCTTGTGAATATTAAAACAATCAAACAGAAATTAAAATGTTTTTCTTGCACCATCTTCCTAAACCTGCATATTTTATGTTTGATAGGCTGTAATGGTCAGCTGGTGTAAACTAGAAGTCAGCAGTGTGATATTGTTTTGAAAAGACAAGAGCGTAAGTGTTAGTGATATGTTAATATGATTTGAGAATTCTGGGAGTGAACCAGGACATGGTGTTTCGGGACAAATGAAACAAAATAACAAGAAAGTCAACGACTCCGCGTTCTGTGTATCTGGACCACATACTTAGAAATGAATTTATGTAAGTTATTTCAGACCAACAGTAAGGTAGATATACAGATAGTATAAATGAATATTTATTTTATAAGAAATTCGGTTCATATAGAAACATGTGTAAAGCTAGATAAAATATTTTTAGTCTTCACATCATTCTCATGAAATGCTTTTACACCGTATCTCCTTAATATTTCCTACAAATTCAAAAGCCCTGTCATCATTGTTGACCAATTTTACTTGATCCCTGCTAGAAACAACAACTACCTAGTTCGTCGGTCCATTTAACCATTTACGAGTAATACGATACATTGACATTTAACCATTAAATACAATATATTGACAATTAACCATTCACATTGTAAGTTTAGCTGAGGTATTTAAATATGCTTCATGCTAGATATGACTTATTTTCAATTTATTGTATTGAATGGTTAATTGTCAATTTATTGTATTGAATGCTTAATTGTCAATTTATGGTATCGAATGGATAATTGTCAATTTATTGTTTTGAATGGTTAATTGTCAATTTATTGCAATGAATAAAAAGTAAAAAGGTAAAGTGTTTGTTTATAATAGTGTCACCCCTTTTGAAAGGGCCAGCCATTTCTGACTTATGAGACACCTTTTTCTATTGCACTTGTACCTCCCGAATCCTATCCTTTTAATGCCAGGCACCAGGCAGGTAGGCATTCTTTAACTAGCTGGCGGCTCACCAACCGGCCATATCAGAACGAACCCCTGGTGGGATTCAACCTTCGACCTCCCGCTCCCAAGGCGGATGCCTTAACCACTAGGCCAGGAAGACGGTTGAGATGCGACCCCAGTTTTTCCTCTGAAACTAGAAATTTTATTCAGAAACAAATAATGTGCCTTTTTATGTCATCATCCTAGAGGAAAGGGAATATAAAGAACTCATTATCTTCGACGTTCCGTCTGCTGTTTGTCCATTCAGAAGTCTGTAAGACCATTGCAAATGTTTTTTTCTTGTTTTTTTTTTTAATCAATCATTACAAAATACTATAATTTAAAGATGGATTTACGAATCATGCTCTTCAAACAGATTTCAAACGCTATACAAAACAAGTATATGCTCTTTTCTTCTTTTTTTATTAGACACACAATAAATAGAAGGGAATATTTTTAAAGAATTACGTGTCGTTGCGTTTCGTTTTAAGAAACAGGTTCATATTCAGCACACCATGTTCGAATTCATTCACACACAAAAAACAACAGAAAATAATTTATGATATAATTCAGCTTATCAAGGTTGCTAGATAATTGTCGAGAAAAGGATTTTTTTTAAATATATTGGGTAAAACTTCTGCGAATATACAACTAAGCAACGTCAATTTGCATAATCGAACAATTGCTATCCTAAAATATAATACAACGTTCAGAATTCATTAGTTCTTTTTATACAATGGCATTGAATTTCAATCCACATTTCATCGATTGTTAATGAATACCACACTTTTAAAATATGACATCGACTTCCACCGACTATGATTGTTGATTGACCTGTCCACTCTTGCTTCTGGAGCTTAAGCTATCCTGCGAATAAATATGCGGTACATTGCATTGTATTTTCATATATGAAACGTTCTGTTACGTATAAACGATAACATATTTAACGTTTTAGAGTTCTAATATCCATTATTAATATGTCCACTTACAAGATATACTATGATAACATAGAGAACAGCTCCGATCCATGATGAGGTCTTATGAACCCAAACAAAAATGTATTGAAAACAGAATCTAAAAGAACAGCGCTAGCAATGACTGTGATTAAATTTTGTCATTCGTCGGAACTTGAAATTATGTTAGTAAATCTATCTCAACCCTCCACGTTGACACAATCTCTAATATGAATTTAGTTTGCGTAAGTGTTCTGAATATGTTCCATTGTTGGTTATACAAGAAAATGTGAATAGTACATTCGCCATTTGCAATATATTCTTTTTATAAACGTGAATGTATTAAGATATACAGTGTATAAGTTTTTTGCGATGTATGGAGTACAGTTTGTCAACCAGTTCCGGTTATGAACCAGTTCCGGTTAACTTTTATATTTCCTACCCCGTGTTAGAAATATTTCTGAAGAACGAGTGAAAATACTCGTTTAGTAGCAATAAATAGCATTTCAACTGAACATTTACGAACTTAAACCTTTGATTTATTGTTTACTTTCGGCTAAGAGCTGCATCAACAAAGACTATTGCAGACACTCGCGTCCAAAAGTTTTTAACGCGGATGATGTTAAGCGTGACATCCATCGCAACAAAAAAATTTATTGGCCCGACAACGAAAAAAGGTGATTTGCAATAATGTATCCTATCAATGCTCTATCATCACAAGCAAGATCGTATGCATAAATATTTTCATTCTGTTTTTGTGATGGTTTTTGAGAAGCATGCGTTTCAACCAGTTCCGGATCAGCGATTTAGAGTTAGTAAGTAGTGTAAATTCCACTTTTAGAATTCAATTTTAAAGGATAAACTGGGAACGGCTATCAAGGAAAAGAGACACTTCAAGCTAGAGGATGCAGCTGATTTATATATTGGTAATGTCTTAAGGTCTTTTTCACCCTACATCAAAGATATCCTAAACAATGTGTTAGCAGAAGTTAATGGGTCACCAGTACCTAGCTACCCACGATGGCTAACTCCGCATGAAGAGGGGGTACGTGGTGTTATGACACCACGTGATTATAAGATTTCTATCCAATGAAATGATTGCTGTAATGTTAATCAGATAATACATGAAGACTGTGGAATGGACCTTGTGATGTCATTAGTGCTTAATTGCTTTTGTTAATACTGTAATAAAAAGAAAAAAGATTATAGCATAAGACTTGGTGTGTTATTATATTTATTTCACATTAGTTTCAGAATTATTTTGCACCCTTAGACAGAAAACGTGTATAAATGACTAAGGTGTGTCAAAACTAGTTTACAGCTATCAAATTAGACAGTCAAAATTCACTCTAAGACATGACTACGTTTTAACCGGAATAGATTTAATTAACCGGAACTGGTTTAAACTAGTATTTAAGTAAATATTACATATGTAAAAGTAAATAAATATGGAGACTTAAATAAATGCAGCATCTTTTTGTTAAGACATTTTGCTTATAATCAAACAACAAAGAAAGTTCTGATTAATGTTTTTAGTATATTTTTTACAACGAATATATGAATTAACCGGAACTGGTTGACAAACTGTATGTTCCAATGTATGGTAAAAAGAAAATATTCGTGGTACATGTATCATTTGCAAGCTATTTGCATTCAGTTATCAGACACTGTCTCTCGGATGTAATTAAATCCATTTTAAGCAATTTCACACAGAAATGGCCATGGTTGTGAACAGCCGGTGGTGAACCACAAAAATTTTTCTAAAGCCAAACACAACACACCACTGCCTGGGAATCTTCTATCATACCAGTAGTTCTTGTAATATTCATTGTTATCTCCGTATATAAACTCCCATTGTCCGTTAGCGTCTTTCCTTCTACCACCGACCCAAGTATCAGCTGGTCCTCCTTTAAGAATGTCCTTTACATCTGAATATTTCTTGTCCGTGTCGATGTTAATCAGATAACCTCCTTCAATTTGACACTTGCTAACGGCTTCACTGTTAGTTTTTGCAATAGTATGCAGCTTAATGCAAAATCCACTCTTAGTAATATTGTAGTCACTGGGGCACTTAACGTTCATAGTTTTTTCGAGACCTCCTTCACAAAGATTCCAATCTGTTTCGATTGTATGATTGTCACTGTTAGTATTGCCAACTTTCTCCACGTTGCATTTTCTTGTTCGTGTTCTTGTCCCAAAGCTACCTAACTGTTTCGCCTCACATTCCGTCCAAACAGTCCATTCTTCACATTTTTGTAGATTTTGCATTGCCATTCCTATAAGCGTTAACATCGGTTTATTCATCTTTCGACCAAGTTTGATGAGTGTTTCTCCATTTATAGATTCGCTTAATGTTATATTATTTTCCGTTGTTGATACCGTACACACTGTGAGTGCACTATACCCAATAACGAAAACAAGGGTTAGAAGATTCATCATTATGTCGTATCGAAGACCTCGGGAAGAAAAGCACTGCGCCGTCTGAATAAATTTCAAAGTGTTTAAACTTTAAACGTTTGTGTCTTGTGTAACAAATGCAGTAAGTCTTAACTAATGTAAGGGCTTATCGTTTTGGCACCGGTATCACATTCACTCAAAACAGAACTCAAAGATATTAAATAATTCAAAGAAATCAACTTATCTTAAATGACATCAAACATAACAGCATCTGGTTCCAGAATTTCCGGAAAGGCCCGTACCAACAGCGTTTATTTTAAGTTTAATCACCGGATTACACATTTTCAGCCATTAATGCTTAAAAGCATTTTGATAGAATAGTTCGTTCTTAGTTAGAAGGCAGTCATCTTTCAGAAACAGACATATATTTTGAAACATTAGCGGTTGTAAAATATATGGCTTTGATAATTAAACTGCTTATTAAGTAAAAGTCTTTCGGTATGTTTTGTTTTGAATACGGGCCCAGATCGTTCTTATTATTTTAAAAACGTATGATGTATCATTGCAGGTACGTGTCTTTTGAGATAAGAATATTTCAAACATCACCTCATGCCAGTCTTATCAAGTAAATAAATATCACTAAAACGTGCTTATAAAAAACCCAGATATATGACATAACTATAAAGTGCTTATCACAAAGAGATAAAGCAGATATATGATTTCGTAAAATGCATATTAAGGGCCATACAAAGTCGCCATTGTACTTTCATGTGTAAATCAAAGCTCTGAAAGTGCTGGAAGCCAGCGGAGCGTAAACATTATCAAAATAAACAAAAATCATAATGTGCAAGAATTTCAGTTTTATTCCAGCCATTAAAATAGATGAAAAGGGAACTTTGAAAGCCACCGAACACGACAAATATGAAAGTACTGCAGGCTCGGTTTGATTGAGCCTGTTCATGGGCAGTAATGGGAATACTTATTACTGCCCACGCCGCCTAGCCCCGGGTTGAGCGCAACTCAGTAATTACACCATTAAATAGTACAATGTCGTTCCATCCCATATCTTTTTAAAGATATAAAAAAACTGAAAACAAGAAAGGAACTCTATGAAAGTCCTATGGAAGACATGTCATATGCTTGCAAAAATGTAAGTTGTCCATGTTGTATAACAAAAATATGTAATATAATTTTAATTGCAGTAAATTGTAACTAAAAAATAACTTTTTGATAGATAAACAGGGAACAACCATTGAAAAGTATCCAATTCAGGTGTTGCTGGATGTTGGAATATTGAAGCCACCCATAATAAAACTAGCCAAAATATTGAAACAAAAGTAATTTAAGGAGAACTATTGAAATAAATGGAAAAAAGGAACATAAAAAGCAACGGAACAGGACAAATAAGAAAAAACTACAGCCTCAGTTTGATTGAGCAGTACCAGGATCAAAATGCATCACTGCCGACATTGCCTAGACCTGGGTTGAATGCAACAGAGTATTTACACTAGTAAACAGTACCATGTGAGGGCATAATTTCGCGAGATTTCAAGAGTATCCTAAATTAATACAAAATTGTATTGTTTAATTTCGCGTTTATTTTATTTCGCTCCTTTATCTTAACGAAAAATGCCCGAAAATTTGATATACGCGAAATTAATTTACAGTAACTCGTGCGGCATAATTTCGCATGTTATCCTTAAATTACATTTTTTATTGTTTCATTTAACGTTATTTTCGCCTTTATCTTAACGCAAATTACTCGAAAATTCAACCAGCGCGAAATGCACAGAATAAACAGTAATTTGCTAGAGCCTAATCTCGCACGTTATCAAAAGTATCCCAAAATTACTATCATTTATTGTTTAATTTCGCGGTTGTTTACGCTTCGCGCCATTTTCTTAACGCAAATTAGAATAAAAAATTCAACCCTCGCAAAATAAATAGAATAAACAGTATTTTGGGAGGACATAATTTCACACGTTATAAAAGTATCCTAAATTACAGTCATTTTCGCGTTGATTTAATTTCGCGCCTTCATCTTACCGCAAAACACTCGAAAATTCAACCCACACGATTTTACATCATGTTGCGAAACGTAAATGAATGTATATTAACTGTAATTGAAAATGTCATAATTATATTAAACATCTAATGCTGGTTACTTTTATCGTAAAGATTAGGCCAATCACTTTCTAAACTCAGCAAAAATAAAAAGTACAACTTTTCAACCGGTTATTTGTAAAACTAGAAGAATAAAAAAGAAAATATTTTCTTTAAACAGATCTGCATTTCTGTAATCATTACAAAGAAATAAAATAAACTTGAAAATCTGCAGTCACGACTAAGTTAAATTTTCCTTTGCTGTTATAAGGGTTTTAGGAAGAAGTAAGTGATTCCAAACAGTATTCACATTTGTTGGAATTAAATCAATTTCTCCAGATTTGGATGTCAATAAAATCACAATGCACGGTGAACATAATTGGTAAAAATTTAGAAACATTTTTAATCATTTTAATGCAAAAATGAGGGAACCTAGAAGGGATTCAATTGACATCTTAAAAAAAAGCACAATCTTATCTATTCTCTCTGGTAAACAATACATAGCCAATAAATTTCCATGGAAATATATGTATGTTGTTTGCCGCAATTTCCATGGAAATATTTGCAGTTTGTTTGTCCCAATTTTCATGGGAATATACCCCGATTTCCATCGAAATATATGCAATTTGTTTGCCATTATTGTTTGCCCCAAATATCACGTAAAATCTAATGTTTTTACAACTCTGATTGTATGTAGGTTATTTACTTTGTATAGTTGTTGACAGTTGATAAACATCCATGAACATATTCACTGCTCTCCTGGGATATTCTACAATATAATGTTGTTTTTTTTCACACATTTGACTAAGGGTTGGATCTAAATGAGGTTCAGTAGGGTTCAGTAGGGTTGTTGCTCTTACCCCCTTTTGTGGCAGCAATACCACGGTATGTATCCCACTAATCAGCAATCGGATGACAACATCAGGCTCGGATAATAAGAGCGGCTCGAGTTGCAGATGAGAGTGAAAATGCGTTAATATTTTTACTTTTATCTTTTACTAATGCCGATTTAAATCACGTTAGCGATTGCAATTGTTCTAGACCAACATAAGCTATATAAAACTGCACTGGTTTTGCAGACAGTCCCTACATTGTCGTGAAAAGCACCGAAGAAGGTGGAAGGTCTATTGAAGGTCGTTTATGTTAAAAATATTGAGTGCGCACGACCCGGGGATGCAATAAAATCGTCTTGTTGGTTTTTTGTTTGTTTGTTTGTTAAATATTAATACTCCCTCAAATGCACGAATCTTGAAAACCTAATTTGACGTTATTAACAATATGACGTAAATCAACGACGTCATGACATGAAAACATAGCGTCAGATGTTCATAGCAACGTAACACAAACAGTAAAAGAAACAATGGAGAATGTTAGAAGCTGGTTGCGAAAGGAGAAGATAGAGATTGAGATGAGAGTGCAGACGATGATGGACATGAAGAGAAAAGAGGAGATTTCTGTGGAGAGAGAGATTGTAAACAGATGGGACAGGAATGGCCATGTACCTTTGGTAGATATTGTAGAGGAGGCAAAGAACGAACTTTTTGGAAGAAGAAAAAGAAAAAAAAGAAGTTGAAAACACCAATCTCCAGAGGGATAAAAACTATTTTATCACTATGTTAGATTTCGTTGACGTTCGTTGTCATATTAAATTTAGAAGACGGGACGTGTATAGTAGGCGAAGGAAAGCGATTTGACTCCAACGCTGAAAACGCAGATTGCGAAGAGGAGATACACTTTTTATATAAACTTGATTTGATTGATTATTTCTTTGTAATTTCTTATCTTGTGAATATTAAAACAAGCAAACAGAAATTAACATGTTTTTCTTGCATCATCTTCCCAATCCTGCATATTTATGTTTGAAAGGCTGTAATGGTCAGCTGGTATAAACTAGAAGTCAGCGGTGTGATAGTGTTTTGAAAAGACAAGTGTGTAAGTGTTAGTGATATGTTAATATGATTTGAGAATTCTGGGAGTGAACTAGGAAATGCTGTTTCGGGACAAATGAAACAAACTAACAAGAAATTCAACGACTCCGCGTTCTGTGTATCTGGACTTCATATACTAAGAAAGGAATGGATTTAAATTTTACCATTCAAAAGACGATTTCGGATAAAATTTATTTCAGATAAACAGTAAGGTAGATCTACAGAGAGTATAAGTGAATATTTCTTTTATAAGAAATTCGGTTCAGCTAGAAACATGTGTTAACCTAGATAAAATATTTTTATTCTTCACATCATCCTCATGAAATTCTCATGAAATATGCTTTTACACCGTATCTCCTTAATAATTTCCTACAAATTCAGAAGCCCTGTCATTATTGTTGACCAATTTTACTTGGTCCCTACTAGAAACAACAACTATCTAATTCGTCGGTCTCGTACCCTGTATCATTCAAACTTATAGTTCCCCTTGGGAACAATATATTGCAACAACCTTCAACTTCACATCCATTCCAGTTTCATCTAAAAAGCGGCGGGAATAGCCTTCAGTTAGTTTTTCTTTTTAATATTTTGAACTGACCATACTTTTGCTGGTGTTTTTTAACCTTTTACCGAATCAGTTTAGCAGTTTTAATATTATTTGTGAATTTATACGAGGGATGATCCAAAATAACGTAGACTTTTTTTAGATTAATCAAAATACCACAAATAAAATTAAGATGAAATGACGAAAGTCTATGTTATTTTGGATCATCCCTCGTATATCAGATGTCTTACAGGCAACGAAAACGTTAAAATCCGCCTGTAAGAAGTCCATGCGGAAAACTTGAAAATTTCATTTCACGTATTGCATTTTAATTATTTCTCCATGATTCAAGCATAACACACCTTCTGATCTGACAAGCGAGACCTTGACCTGTGAGATGGGGCTATTTGTCTTGGCCGCGCACCTCAGCCTCGTTCGGGTTAACACTTGTGGTGCATGTAAGTTTAGCTGAGGTATTTAAATATGCTCCAGACAATGACTTTTTCTTAGGCTACAGGAATGTGACATTGAGAGTAAGATATGTCATTACTTTTGTTATTGTATTGAATGGTTAATTGTCAATATATTGTATTTAATGGTTAATTACCAATGTATTGTATAAAATGGTTAATTGTCAATAGATCTATATTGTATTCAATCGTTAATTGCCAATATATTGTATTGAATGGTTAAATGTCAATGTATTGTATTAAATCTGAAATTGTCACATCCTCGGAGACCCAGTGGGGATTCCGCTCGCTACGCTACATCAACCCCTGGGACAATTAGCTAGAAAAGCTTTGAATCTGACGCCGGAAAATCGATACGAAGCGTGATAGCGTGCGGTCCAATCAGATAACCGCTCTCATGTAAGGATCATTTTCATTGGTGATCTCGCTCATCCGAAAATTAGGATGAAACCAATGAAATGATAGTATTCGTTAAGCGGTAAATCGGATGAAATTCAACTAACAGGGGTTGATGAAGCGAGCGGAATCACCACTGGGTCTCCAAGGATGAAATTGTCAATAGAAGAGCTCTTTTGAATGGTTAATTGTCAATATATTGTATTGAATGGTTAAATGTCAATGTATCATATTAATTAAGTGGTTAATTGTCATTATATTGTTTTGAATGGTTAATTGTCAATATATTGTATTAAATGGTTAATTGTCAATATTTTTTATTGAATGATTAATTGTCAATTTATTGTATTGAATGATTAATAGTCAATTTATTGCATTGAATTCTAATCGTCAATTTATTGTTTCGAATAGTTAATCGCAATTTATTGTATTGAATATTTAGTTGAAATGCGACCCCAGCAAAGTTTTTCCTTGGAAACTAAAAAAAATATTCAGAAATGTGCCTTTTTATGTCATCATTCTTGAGGAAAGGGTATATAAAGAGCTCGTTATCTTGACGTTCCGTCTGCTTTTCGTCCATTCAGAAGTCTGTAAGATATGGAAACGCATAGGGTCCCCCCTGATAAAATAGATCGCGATAATTGTTTTAACGTCAAAAAGCCATATTTTTAAAGAGTTCACGGGATATTGTTACCGTTTATCTGCAATATTTTATTGGGTAAACACAGATATTGAACAAGAGAACATGTATATGTTTGGCGAAATTTTGTGTTATACGCAATATTTTTCGCGCAAAACTTCTTTCAATATTACGTCATCATTAACATGCTCTATAAACGTGGTGAAATGGCGGCTACATGTAGCTCCATTATTTGGAATGTTTGGGCAGCCAATAGAGACTTGTTATCATTACACAGATGCCCCTACAACCCCTTTCCGGGCCTTAAGATTTGATTCACAAAGTTTTCTGGCGGAGTCGGGGGCCACTACCCACCCACCACCGAGAACCACCCAACCCTAAAGAAATGGCTACCGATTTGACTCTAGGTATTAAAAATGCACTTTTTTGTGAGGGAAATGCGGTTCTACCTTTCACCTCATCCCCGAAAAAAAATTTGTCAGTTTGAGTGTAAAAATTATTACAAAATGGAAAATAAAAATGTGGAAGTGGGGGACATGGGGGCAGGGTAGAGCAGGATAGACATGGGTACCACCACCTGCCCCAAACCTAAAGAATATTTTTGTCAGTCAGGTACCCACACCCTACCATCCCCACCCTTAGAGAAGTTTAACTCAGCCTATCAACTTCTTATCATTATTATCATTATTTAGATTTCATGTGTCTATATAATAATTTCAGGGGAAGTAATCTTGTTACAATTATCTGACATTCTAATGATTAGCTTGATCACTAATCAATTTAAGGGTGATATATTGATTCTGCTTTAAAATATTATCTCTGAACTAAAATCTGCATGTGACCATGACCTTTGAAGGTAGGGTAATGGTTCACTCCGTCTCACCAATAAGAACATTTGTGGCAAGTCGATCTAAAATTCACGTATAAATGACTGAAAAAAATGGTCAGGAAAAAGGATTTTTGTTTAAATTTTGAAATTTGAAAGTCCTTTTGTGCCATGGTATTTTAAAGTATGATCGTGGTTCATACACGCGACACTCCCTCTCACCAAAGGGAACTTTATGTATTAAGTTATTTTAAAATCCGCGAATAAATAACTGAAAATGGTCCGGACAAGGAAAGTGACGGGCAGAATGACGGACAGACGGACGAAGAGCAAGCCTAGAGTCATCCCACTCCATCGCCTCCCGATAAACCGGTAGGGGAATAAAAACAATTTTGAGTCAACTCATCTAGTCATTGATATTAATATGCTGTAATTTTGACGTTATACAACATAAAATATTCTTCGTTTACAGAAAGTTTTGACATGGCTGAATTCATTTCGCGAATGACATGGAAAAATATCAGCTCTTAGTGCACAATTTTTCAAATCATACAAAAATGTTTTTGGATTTTCAAGAGAAAACTGTCACGATATACGTGACAATTTAGGTGTTTCGCGCGTTAAAAATATTGCGATCTAAATTATCAAGGGGGACCCTATGCGTTTCCATAGTAAGACCATTGCAAATGTTGTTTCTTATGTTTTTCAATCAAACATCACAAAATACTATAACTTAAGATGGATTTACGAGTCATGCTCTTCAAGCAGATTTTAAACGCTATACAAAACAGGTATACCTCTTTTCTTCTTTTTTTATTAGATACACAAGAAATATATGGGTATATTTTTAAGAATTACGTGTCGTTGCGTTTTTTTTAAGACATGATAACATAGAGAACAGCACCGATCCATGATGAGGTCTTTTGAACCCAAACATAAAAGTGTCTTGAAAACAGAATCTAAAAGAACAGCGCTAGCAATGACTGTGATTAAATTTTGTCAGTCGTCGGAACTGGAAATTATGTTAGTAAAGCTATCTCAACCCTCCACGTTGACAAAATCTCAATTATGAATTAAGTTTGCGTTAGTGTTCTGAATATGTTCCATTGTTGGTTATACAAGAAAATGTGCATAGTTCATTCGCCATTTGCAATATATTCACATTCGGTTATTAGATACATTCTTCTGGTTTCAATTTAAGTCAGTTCAAGCGAGTTCACGTAATAATTATATATAAATGGCAATACGTTGGTATGGAAGCATATTTGCGCCACAACTTAACCAATAATGGCATATAAATTAACGTGAAAAAAAAAATGGAGAATTTCGCAAAAACAAGTTTTTTTTCGCGAAAACAGATAAATTACACACGAAAGAAATTAACACGAATTTATTCCTGATAATGCTCTAAATTGCCTCAACATAAAGATATAGTATCCATGAAAATAATGGAGGATTTTTAGAAAACAGATTTGTATTTCTCGAAAACATATAACTTTTTTTCGCGAAAACATCCATAATTTTCACGTTATTTTATGTGGTTAAGTAGTGGCACAAATATGCTTCTATAATTTTTAGATAACTGGCATCTTTCGTGAAATTGTTACGCTTTCGTGAAAAGTTATCTGTTTTTCGTGAAATCTTCTATTATTTTCATGCAAAATATCTTTCGTGAAATTTTAAGGTTTCGTGAAAAGTTATGTGTTTTCGTGAAATCCTCCATTATTTACATGAAAACTTTATCTTTATGTTGTGGCAGTTAAGAGCACTAACAGAAATAAATTCGTGTTAACATAACTTTTTTTAATCGTGAAAATAAGGATGTTTTCGCGAAAAACAACTTTTTTTGCGAAATCCTCCATTATTTTCACGTTATTTTATGTGGTTAAGTTGTGACACAAATATGCTTCCATACGTTGGAACAACCATAGGTGAACCACAAAAAGTTTGCTAAAGCCAAACAATACACTAAACTTGGTGGGTGACTACTGCTATACCAGTAGTACTTGCAATACTCATTGTTGTCTCCGTTTTCCGCACGTAGATTATTAGAATGTATACGATGTTTAAAAGCTTTTTATAAACGTGCATGTATTAAGATATACAGTGTATAGATTTTTTGTGAGTTTTTTGAACGGAGTATTTTCCAGTGTATGATAAAAAGAAGATATTAGTGGTACATGTACATTGTACTATTTGCATTCAGTTATCAGGCACTGTCTCTCGGATGTAATTAAATCCAGTTTAAGCAATTTCACACAGAAATGGAAATGCGTTGGAACAACCATAGTTGAACCACAAAAAGCTTTCTAAAGCCATACAATTCACTCCACTTTCTGGATAACTGGTATGCCAATAGTTCTTGTAATATTCATTGTTATCTCCATATATAAACTCCCATGCTCCATCTGTGTCCTTCCGTCTACCACCGACCCAAGTATCAGCTGGTCCGCTTTTCAGAATGTCCTTTACATCTGAATATTTCTTGTCCGAGTCGATGTTTATCAGGTAACCTCCTTCTCTTTGACACTGGCTATCGGCTTCGCTGTTAGTTTTTCCAATAGTATGCAACTTGATGCAAAAGCCATTCTTAGTTACGTTATAGTCACTGGGGCACTTTACTTTCACAGGTTTTTCGAGACCTCCTTCACAAAGATTCCAATCGGTTTCGGCTGTTAGATTGTCATTGTTATTATTGTCAACATTCTCCACGTTGCATTTTCGTGTTCGAGTCCTTGTCCCAAAGCTACCTAACTGTTTCGCCTCACATTCAGTCCAAACAGTCCATTCTTCACATTTATGTAGATTCTGCATTGCCATACCAAGAAACGTTAACATCGGTTTGTTCATCTTTCGGCCAAGTTTGATGAGTGTTTCTCCATTTATAGATTCGCTTAATGTTATATTATTTTCCGTTGTTGATACCGAACACACTGTCAGTGCACTATACCCAATAACGAAAACAAGCGTTAGAAGATTCATCATTATGTCGTATCAAAGACCTCGGGAAGAAAAGCACTGCGCCGTCAGAACAAATTTCAAAGTGATTAAACTTTAAACGTTTGTGTCTTGTGTAACAAATGCAGTAAATCTAAACTTAAGTAAGTGTTTATCGTTTTGGCACCGGTATCACATTCACTAAAAACAGAACTAAAAGATATTAAATAATTCAACGAAATTAACTTATCTTAAATAACTTATCAAACATAACAGCATCTGGTTCCTGAATTTCCGGAAAGGCCCGTACCAATAGCATTTATTTTAAGTTTAATCATCGGATTACACATTTTCAGCCATTAATGCTTAAAAGCATTTTGATAGAATAGTTCGTTCTTAGTTAGAAGGCAGTCATCTTTCAGAAACAGACATATATTTTGAAACATTAACGGTTGTAAAAATATGTGGCTTTGATAATTAAACTGCTTATTAAGTAAAAGTCTTTCGGTACATTTTGCTTTGAAAACGGGCCCGGATTGCTCATAAAATTTTGGAAAGCGTATAATTAATCATTGCAGGTACGTGTCTTTGAGATAAAAATATTTCAAACATCACTTCATGCCAGTCTTATCAAGTAAATAAATATTACTGAAACGTGCTTATCATAAAAACAGATATGTGGCATAATTATAAATGTGCTTATCACAAAGAGCTAAAGCAGATACTTAGTATCTGATTTCGTGAAATGCGTATTAAGGGCCTTCCAAAGTCGCCATTGCACTTTCATGTGTAATCAAAGCACTGAAAGTGCTGGAAGAGAGCGGAGCGTAAACATTATCAAATTAAAAGAAATTCATAATATGCAAGAATTTCAGTATTATTCCAGCCATTAAAGTAATAAAAAAACTGAAAAGAAGGAAGAAACTCTAAGAAAGTCCTATGGAAGACATGTCATATGCTTGCAAAAATGTGGGTTGTCCATGTTGTATAACAAAAATATGTGATATAATTTTAATTGCAGTAAATTGTAAATAAAAAAATATTTTTTGATAGATGAACAGGGAACAACCATTGAAAAGTATCCAATTCAGGTGTTTCTGGATGTTAGAATATTGAAGCCACCCATAATAAAACTAGCCAAAATATTGAAACAAAAGTAATTTAAGGAGAACTATTGAAATAAATGGAAAAAAGGGACATAAAAAGCAACGGAACAGGACAAATAAGAAAAAACTACAGCCTCAGTTTGATTGAGCAGTACCAGTATCAAAATGCATCACTGCCGACATTACCTAGACCTGGGTTGAATGCAACAGAGTATTTACATTAGTAGACAGTACCAATTTTGATCCATTCGAAACAACGGGGTGCAGGTGAGTTTACTTAACAGAAGCTGAACTTGATGATGATAATTTAATTATATATTCATGCTTTAAAGCAATACTTCACAACTTAAAGGAATGCCATATGTGTTATAAATGTGTTTTAGCATATAAAAGAGATATAATAATTTTTTTGTGTCAATCATATTACGAAAATTGTTCAGTAAGCAATATTATAATAATTTTAGACTATTTCTTTTCCTGTATTTCACTTGATTATTACCACTTTCTTAGTAATTACACGTGCGCCCTGTGAATTTAGGCTATTGAACTTGTTTTCATCTATAACAATGTGTCCCAGGGAGTCAGCATTATGTTTATGTTACCCTGATTGAAGATAGGGTCCAAGCATATATATAAGATGATGGGACTGTTTATATTCATTAGTTTGAGCTTTTTACAGACACCCTTCCTTCACTGTTATCTGTTCAACTCTATTTTGACCTTTTTAATGCATGTGCTACATCCATCTGATCTGAATCTACACTCTGAATGTTGGTCAGAAAGTACATGTACCTACAAGATCCAACAAGAGACCGTCGAAGACGGGTGATGCTCCTCGAATGAGTACTTTGTCATCGGAAGGATTAGCTGTATAACCATTCGAGGTGAATTTTTAAATAGTGTAGTGCTCTAAAATTATACAACATTAATTAAATCCAACTATAAATAACAAAGTTATGGAAAAGACAAAATTTTGCTTCAAGGTCATGCTGTGATATTGACGTTCAAGGCAGCGACCCAAATGTGCGCGACACATCGTCTCAATATAATGATCATAGCTGTGAAATAATTGTAAAATCCGACTTCAAATAAAACAAGGTATGGGCAGGACACGATGTTGCTTCAAGGTCATGTTGTGACCTTGACCTTTAGGGTAGCAACCGAAGTGTTGCGCGCAACATGCGTCTCATTATGGTGATCATTTATGTGAAATAGTTTTCAAATCCGACTTTAAATGAATAAAGGCCGGACACGAATATACTACATGGTCATGCTGTGACATTGACCTTGAAGGGGGGATGGCTTAATCCCTCAAAAGCTTGCCTCAATGCCGCCCTTCTCAATTTATCCTTACATAAACATACTTTGACAAAATTAAAAAAAATCGTTCATTAGAAAGTCCGAGCCACTCCTCCGTCGGCCTTAACACTCCTAATATATATAAATACCCGAAACGCTTTACATGAAATTAATAACGTTGGCAGATAAATAATGATTAAATGTTTTTTGTCACCATTCCGTTCAACAAAAATATTATTCTTACGATCTTATAAAGAAGTTCGTTGACCTATTTCGTGCTGAAAGGTGGCGGGGTCACCCAAGAATATTGGAACACGGAATACGAACAAAAGCGATTACAGCCAAATATATATACTACTATCGATATGTGTCGTGTTCTGTGGCTATCAGGTTCTCTTTTCATTTATTTTTCATTTATTCCATAACTTATTTTTAAAAGTAAACTGTGAATGATCAGCAATTTGAGAATATCACTAAACTGAGGTTTCATCATCGTAACAGCGTTGTTTCAATATCGTGCCATCGTACCATCGTTGTTTCACCATCGAGCCATCGTTGTTTCATCATCGTGCCAAATAAATCGAATAAACAGTAATTTGCGAGAGCATAATTTCGCGCGTTATCAAAAGTACCCTTAAATCATTTATTGTTTCATTTCGCGGTTAGGTTTATTTAGCGTCTTTATCTTAACGCAATTACTCGAACATTAAACAGTCGCAAAATAACGTTATTTTACACCATATTTCTGAACGTAAAGGAGTATATATTAATTGTATATGAAGATGTCATATACCAAATATTTTAATGCTGGTTACTTTCATCGTTAAGATTAGGCCAATCACTTATTATATTCAGTCTTATGTTAATTGCATATTTGATTGGTGATTAAGGTTGCTCTTGCCCCAGTTTGTGGCATCAGTAAATTCTACAAAATTGTCTCCCTGCTTGCATCCTGTTTTTTTATAACAATAACATTTATTGGACTGAATATTTAAATTTCATGGGAATTTATGCCAGGAAGTTAGAAAATATCATGTAACTACCCTAAGATTGCCCAAACGAACGCACTTTCTGGAATTCTTGCATTCATGCTATCTTCTACTATTATGTTTGTTTGTTTTTGTTAATTACGTTAACTATTTTTAGCCTTAGAATATTAATTAGAAACTCAGTAGCGTTGCTTCTGCCTTGTTGCCGCCGTAAAATGTAGCCCCGTACATTCAATCAGTTCTGTTTATCAAATACGCCTTCATATTTGCAAATATTGAGTTACCGGGAAAAACAAAATATAAGCTTGGATTTTGGTTATTGATACTCCCTCAAATGCACGAATCTTATGAACCTGTTGTGACGTACATGTAAATATTTACACTTAGACTTCGTCTTCTACGATGAAGTCTTATTCATCAAACGAATCATAATTTCTAATGGTAAACAGTGTGATGTAATAATTTGAAAGGCGTGGCTTAAGTAGATTCGTTAACAATTCATTGGACGTTGCACAATGGTGTGACGTGTTACATCGCGAGCACGCACGTTTTGCCACGAGTTGCTGTGAAAAAGCGTGCCGTCATTCACTTTGTCGTCAATTTTGCTATTCCAACAGCCATTAGAAAAACCCGTTATATCAAAAATTCTTCTAATAATTTCTGTATAAAAGAGAGTATTAATGTGTGTCAATATAAGGATTGAATCGATATTTGATGGTTTTCATTTGGGTATGGAAAACAGTTGGATTGTTAAAAGTACGCGGGAAGCCCTTCGGGCTTCACACACTTTAAACAATCCAACTGTTTTCCATACCCAAATGAAAACCATCAAATATCGATTCAATCCTTAATTAACATCATGACGTAAATCAACGACGTCATGACGTAAATACCTAGATGTTCATAGCAACGCAACACAAACAGTACAAGACCACATGGAGAAATTTGTAAGATGGCTGAGAAAAGAGAAGATAGAGATGGAGACGAGAGTGCAGACGATGATGAACAGGAAAAGAAGAGAGGATTTTGTTGTGGAGAGGTAGGCCAGATTGGAGAGGATTGTCCTGGTACAAGTGCAGACGAAGTTGAACAAGAAGAGAAAAGAGGAGGTGTTTGTGGAGAGAGAGAACAGATGGGAGAGGATTGGCCTGGTACCAGTGCAGACGATGTTGAACAAGAAGAGAAAATAGGATATTGTTGTGGAGAGTGAGAACAGATGAGAGTGGGTTGGCCCGGTACAAGTGCAGACGATGTTGAACAAGAAGAGAAGAAAGGATATTGTTGTGGAGAGAGAGAGAACAGATGGGAGAAGATTGGCCTGGTACCAGTGCAGACTATGACGAACAAGAAGAGAAGAAAGGATATTGTTGTGGAGAGAGAGAACGGATGGGAGAGGATTGTCTTGGTACCAGTGCAGACGATGATGAACAAGAAGAGAAGAAAGGCTATTGATGTGGAGAAAAAGAACAGATTGGAGAGGATTGGCCTGGTACCAGGGCAGACGATGATGAACAAGAAGAGGAAAGAGGAGGTAGTTGTGGAGAGGGAGAATAGATGGGAGAGGATTGGCCTGGTACCAGTGCAGACGATGTTGAACAAGAAGAGAAAAGAGGAGGTTGTTGTGGAGAGAGAGAACAGATGGTAGAGGATTGGCCTGGAACCATTGCAGACTATGATGAACAAGAAGAGAAGAAAGGATATTGTTGTGGAGAGAGAGAACAGATGGGAGAGGATTGGGCTGGTACCAGTGCAGACTATGATGAACAAGAAGAGAAGAAAGGATATTGTTGTGGAGAGAGAGAACAGATGGGAGAGGATTGGCCTGGTACCAGTGCAGACTATGATGAACAAGAAGAGAAGAAAGGATATTGTTGTGGAGAGAGAGAGAACAGATGGGAGAAGATTGGCCTGGTACCAGTGCAGACTATGACGAACAAGAAGAGAAGAAAGGATATTGTTGTGGAGAGAGAGAACGGATGGGAGAGGATTGTCTTGGTACCAGTGCAGACGATGATGAACAAGAAGAGAAGAAAGGCTATTGATGTGGAGAAAAAGAACAGATTGGAGAGGATTGGCCTGGTACCAGGGCAGACGATGATGAACAAGAAGAGGAAAGAGGAGGTGGTTGTGGAGAGGGAGAATAGATGGGAGAGGATTGGCCTGGTACCAGTGCAGAGGATGTTGAACAAGAAGAGAAAAGAGGAGGTTGTTGTGGAGAGAGAGAACAGATGGTAGAGGATTGGCCTGGAACCATTGCAGACTATGATGAACAAGAAGAGAAGAAAGGATATTGTTGTGGAGAGAGAGAACAGATGGGAGAGGATTGGGCTGGTACCAGTGCAGACTATGATGAACAAGAAGAGAAGAAAGGATATTGTTGTGGAGAGAGAGAACAGATGGGAGAGGATTGGCCTGGTACCAGTGCAGACTATGATGAACAAGAAGAGAAGAAAGGATATTGTTGTGGAGAGAGAGAGAACAGATGGAGAGGATTGGCCTGGTACCAGTGCAGACTATGATGAACAAGAAGAGAAGAAAGGATATTGTTGTGGAGAGAGAGAACGGATGGGAGAGGATTGGCCTGGTACTAGTGCAGACGATGTTGAACAAGAAGAGAAGAAAGGATATTGTTGTGGAGAGAGAGAACGGATGGGAGAGGATTGGCCTGGTACCAGTGCAGACGATGATGAACAAGAAGAGAAGAAAGGATATTGTTGTGTTGTGGAGAGAGAGAACAGATGGGAGAAGATTGGCCTGGTACCAGTGCAGAGGATGTTGAACAAGAAGAGAAAAGAGGATATTGTTGTGGAGAGGGAGAATAGATGGGAGAGGATTACACTAATCGTCAAGAGGATGAAAACTATTTCATTAATATGTTTGAATTTCATTGACTTTAATTTTCATTTTTATTATAGAAGATGGGACAAGTGGAGTAGACGAAAAGAGAGATTTTACACAAAGGCTGAATACAAAGATCGTGAAGAGGAGAGACAATTTTAAACTTGTTGATTTTTTTTTATTATTTCGTTATAACTTCTTATACTCTTGTAAATATTAAAAAACCATCAAACAGAAATAAACATGTTTATCTTGCATCATCTTACTAAATCAGGTAGCACAACTATTTGTACGCGACAAAGGCTTTTCTATATATGCGATATTTGCCTTTCGCGTACAACCCAGTTAGCATTCAAATCAATGCGGAAAATTTTCCTTCTATTTCTATATGCCGCCGTTGGCGGCTCCATAAAGCATCTTAAACCATATGTACCTTTAAAAAATTTACATACCTGAAAAGCCACATTCAAGTAGAATCAATATATGTAATCCTTTATAAATAACGGTTTCGTTTTTTATGCAAAACTCTTTTAAACCTGCACCCATGTCAACAAATTTCGATTTCCGCGCTTCAAGTTTACCTGACTCGCGACGTCACGTTTATCGATAAATAACAGAATTTAAATCAAGTCGATTTCCACCACAGTTTTGATCGTAACTGCTTGAGACGTAAAGAACAGACATCTGTAAAAATTCAGTATGATAATGGGTCTGTGCTTGCAGTCGAATTATTGAGACTATAAATCAGGATATTTAAAGTTGAAAAGGCTGTAATTGCCAGCTTTATATTCTAGAAGTTAGCAGTGTGACATTGTTTAAGAAGACTTGGGAAAGCTATAATGGTCAGCAGCTGTATAAACTAGAAGTGAGCAATGTGACATTGTTTGAGAAGACTACAGGGTAAGTGTTAGCGAGATGTTGATATGTTTTGAGAAGACTTGGAAAAGCTGTAATGGTCAGCTGTATAATCTAGAAGTAAGCAGTGTGATATTGTTTTGCAAATACAAGAGTGTAAGTTTTAGCGAGATGTTGATATGTTTTGAGACGTTCGGGAGTGAACCGTAAAAGTAAAACGAATGAAACAACTAGTGTTTCCCCGATTGTCGCCGACAATCGATCATCAGTCCGATAACTTCAACGTCGGCGAGAATCGAGTCCATTTTTTTCAGAAGCGATGTCGCTAGGTTAGGAGGATGAATGTTTTCTCTCTATTCGGTAGTAGCTTGCCGGTAGTTTCATTCCGATTATTTGTGAAGGGAGGTAATCCATCAAGACAGTAATGGATGGCAACAATAAAGAAGACCCTTTTCCTTGTCCGGAAAAGACGACTTTCCGGGCCTGGAAGTATTTTTACTTCCGAAAAATGAAAGATGGAAGACATTACAAATGTGCGAAATAATCGAGATCTTCACTAGTCACACATGCAATAAAATGCATACATATCGAAGTCAATAGTTATGATAGTGATTCATATTGTACTGCATCCGAGGCCTTAGAGGCATAATTTTGTCAACAATGCTGACACATAACTACAAAAAATGTGTCCAATGAAATGCCCAAAAATATCAAGTAAATCTGATAAAGGGAAATAACTCTAAAGAATAGGCAAGGTAGAGTTATTGGACTTGCACACTGCACTACCTACCAATGTGCTCTGTCAAGTATGAAGTTTGAATAAAATCCCTCTAGTAGATTTGGAGTATTGCTCCAGACAAAATATATCAAGTAAATGATAAAGAGGAATAACTAAAAAAATAGGGAAGGTAGAGTTATTGTTCCTGCATACTGCACTACCATACATTGTAAAATAAATAAGAAGAGCAATATAACCATACAATATTCTCAGCAATCAATTAAACACATACAATATACTTTATCAGTAAGCAAGCAATAAACACATACAATATACACAGTAATCAAATAGAAGAGCAATAAAACCCTTATATTAAATATACTTGGCAATCAAATAAACTGGCATTTGGGTTGTTTAAAGTGTTTGAAGCCCAGTGGCTTCACTTTTGAAGCCTAGTGGCTTCACTTGGGTATGTAAAAAACTAAAATAGTTAAGATTTTTAAAAAATAATATTAATGAAAAAAAAGGAAGTATAAAGTCTGAATTATTTGAAGAAGAAATACCTGGCAATGGCATGAACTATTCTCCCCAAAATACCAAAGAAATTTCAGAACACCAAAATTAATGAAATATATGACAAAATAGTGGTTCATTTAACTCTTTAATAAACATTTCCTCGAAATGTGGTAAACACTGCTACGCCGCATGAACTTTAAATTTGCCACAAGAAATTAATAAAACATCAAATGCATATATTGAAAAAAAAGCAATATATGCATATCAGGAATCGCAACACTAAAAAAACACAGCCTCCCCACGCAGCGAAAAAGAAGAGAGGAAGAGAGAGAGCGCATGATTTATATTATGTATGTCAATTCAAATAGGACGCCACAAACAATTAACAAAGAAGAGAACCTTTGGGGATACCGCCTTGGAACGGTCAGTGGCAAAACAAATTGCCACTGGGGGTTTAAACCAGGTTCTAGGGTGCACCAACCTCACACTTGCCCCAACAGGTTCTCGTATCACAAAACAAGTACAAATTGTCTTGGTGAAATAACTCCAACCCACCTATCAGCTCAACAATGTTGCATGCAAAAGCATACAAACATATAAACATAAGAACTTAATAGCATTGCAAAGCCAAAGGGCGGGTACTCAATGATCTTTCCGAGACCAGAGCACCTGGAGTAAAATCAGCAAGAACACGATGACAGGGATAAAAGAAACAAATCGAGCTTCTAGGTTCTTTAAAGAAAAGATTTCCCCATAAACCTTCATAAACTCTTACACCCCTGCCACCGTCGTGCAACCAAAGAGGTAAGCATAATGATCAACTGTAGATGGGTTAATCACCAGGCCTGCAGAGCGCTGTAAAATATCATGTTGGTAACCTTTCTTTTTAAATTTACAGATGGTTTTTACGAATAACCGGGAGAAATTAACATCGCCTTTTATCTTCTTAAGTTTATAAATTAAATCTCCATAAAAAACTGGCTGTGAAATTCCTTGTTGCAATAGTGATTTTAAACTGCAGCTGTATTTATGAATTAGATCTGGATATCGGCGATAAAACTTGCAAAAGGTTTTCCTTAATTTGTGATACCGATAACCTTGTTTTAAAAGTTTTTCTGTAATGCAAAGATTACGTTCATTGAAATCATTCACATCGTTGCAAGCTCTTGAAAAGCGAACAAGCTGTGAGATATAAACCCCGTAAGAAGTTGCACGAGGAACATCGCCGTCTAGAAACGGAAAATTTACTATATTAAAATTAAAATCATCTCTTTTATCATAAATTTTAGTAGTGACGTAACCATTTTCGATGGATAGATTTAAATCAAGGAAGTTTGCTTGCTTTTCTGAAGTGTTCGCTTTATTAAGTTGTAGTTCTTTAGGATAAATCTTATTAACCAGTGATGGAAAATGGTTATTATCTATATTTAATAAATCATCAAGGTACCTCGAGGTGTTGTTAAAAGCTGTAATAATATCATCTTGATGTTCGGTAGAAAGAGATAACATAAAATCTCTTTCATAACAGTATAAAAACAGATCAGCAACAAGGGGTGCACAATTAGTACCCATTGGAATGCCTATTACTTGTTTATAAATAGAGGTACCAAATCTCAAATAAATATTATCCAATAAAAATGTGAGCGCCTGGATAAGGTCTTGACAGGTCCATGAAGTATAATTATCATAAGAACCATCTGTAAAGAATGCCCTATGTTCATTACAAGCAATAAATGTTTTATTTTCTCTAGCAAAAGTTTTTTCAATGAGACTGGTTAGCTTGTCTCTTATTAAATTATGAGGGAGAGAAGTATACAAGGTAGAAAAATCATATGTAGACAAACAGAACGCCTGAAAATTATTTGATTTAAGTTTCTTCAAAACGTCATTTGAATTTTTTATAGACCAAAATAAATTTTTGCCAGTAGTTTCAAAAACTTTTTCGCAATACCTAATTACATGTTCTTTTATAGCTGTTAGACAAGATGTTAAGAGCACGGATAACTTTGTTGTTGTACAAGAACTAGAGTTAGCGATAAATCTTGCTTTGTACGGTGTTTTGTGCATTTTAGGCAACCAATACATAGTAGGTACTTTGTCTTGTTTAGGCTCAACACTGATTCTAAATTTTGTAATTTGTAGAGTGTGTGCAGTAACAATATCACTCTCAGATGAAGAAGTCAGTGTATAAGCATTAGTGCTATTAAGCTCTTCAGTTTGAACATTTATATAGTGTATACGTCACACTATAATAACATTATTTGAAGCCTTATCAGCAGGTGTTAAAACAAATTTGTTGTGAAAATCTTGAATACCCTTTTTCAAATGACGAAAGTTAAAACGAGGTCGAGGTGGTAGTAAAGCTATTTCACTTTTCCTGAACACCACTTCTTTAAATAATGTACTATTCCCGGTATATTGATCTAAAAAATTTTATAAAAAGGAAAGAAATTTAACACACATCAATAAAATTATTAAAGGAGAATTTGGAGCCTTCAGAAATAACCACTTATACGGTAGGTTTTTTATTGGGTTACAGTTTTGGGACCATTTGTCATTTTGACAAAGTTTCCACACATACTCCTATTCACGCATGTGTGATCAGTGAAGATCCAGATCAACTGGCTCATCTTTGCTGTCTGATCAGGATCTGTACAGGTTGCATAATGGTCAGAAATTACCTAATGAATAAAAAGCAACAAGGTTAGATCCTGATCAGAAAGCATGAATGTTCCAGCTGATCTAAATGTAAATTTTTCGCACACACAATAATGATGAATCTATGGAGGAATCGGTTAAAACACAGCTTTGCCGTGCCTGTAACTACAAAAATAATGAGGAAATGCTCATCAAAATGTTACTCTTTGCAAAACACTGTTTTGTCATTTATACAATAATTTAGATGGGAATTTAGTTAAACAAATAGTCAGGTTAAAAATAAAAAGTCCATGTACAAGAAAAGGCATAACTCTGTCAAATTTGATCTTATATAAAGATTTTGGCATAAAGTGTTGAATGCATGTAAGCAATAATTATTAATCTATTTGGGTACACAGCTTCACTATGTATTAAAAAATTTAAATTGAAATATATATTATTCTTAATTTCTTGCAGCAATTTCTCTCTTTGGGAAACACGGCTTCATCGTGTCTCAAATGAAAAATTGTTACAGAGGCAACTTCTGGTAAAAATTTGTCTCTTTGGTAAACACAGATGTCTTCTGCAATTGTTATGTCAAATGTTTGCTTTAATTTGTATCTTTTAACCATTTCCTCTATACATACCATTTTAGGCATGTGTGACTAGTGTCAATCCAGAGCAACCAGCACATCCATGCCATCTGATGAGAATTTGCTCAGGTCACATTTTCGTGAGAAATAACCTAATGAATAAAAACGCAAATAGTTAAGATCCTGATCAGATGACACAGATATGTTGGCCGATCTGGATGTAAACTGTTTGCTCACACAATAATGGTGTAACTATGGAGGAAAGGGTTAAAACACGGCTTTGTTGTGCAAGCAATTCAAACTTAAAGTGCAAGTATTCTGTTATTTAATTGCTATTAATGCTAATTCTCTCCTTGGAAAACACGGCTTTGCCGTGCCTGCATTTAAATTGTTACAGTTGCCAAATGGTTCCTGTTGCAAATAATTGTTGAAATTAATCTGCAATCGGGGCTGGACAAATGTTTGGTTTTTGTAACTAGTCCAGAACTAGTTGGGTAAACATTTCAGCTCTTCCCACTTGCGCAAATAAGCAAAGTCTGATTGGTCAGTATTTACAGTAAAGAAAGAAACAGGAAATTCAATAGGAAGCGTTTCATGGGGGTTTAATATTGTTAAAACAGATTTCAAAACATTTTACTTTGTATTAAACTTATTTCTGTTGTAAAACACGATATGCATGATATGGTGCTAAAACAGAATATTTTGAGATTGTGTGATACAATTTTAAGCTTGTTCAGGGCGTCGGGCTAGTGGTTTTGTCCAGCCCAGGCAATTGCTGTCTGAACATGCATTTCTTTCCTTGAAAAACACGGCTTCGCCGTGCCTGCAATAATTTTTTTTACAGTTGACAAGTGGTTCCTGTTGCAAGTAATTGTTGAATTTATCTGAAATTCTGTCAGTAGTAGAAAAATGAGAGTTCTAGGCCACCCCCTGAGGCCATTTTAAACAATAGCCTCTACCAAATATAACAAAGAACTCTACCGTTTATAACAATGGCCTCTACCGTATATAACAATGCCTCTACTACTAGATTGACAATAGGGGGATTAAACAGGTATAATGTAATTATTTAAAATAATTTTATATTAAATAAAACTCATTTGAAAATGAATTATTATTATTATTATTATTATTATTATTATTATTATTATTAATTATTATTATTATTAATTATTATTATTATTTTGAAAATGAATTATTATTATTATTATTATTATTATTATTATTATTATTATTATTATTATTAATAATAATTATTATTATTATTATTATTATTATTATTATTATTATTATATTTTAGCTGATAAATGCGATTATTTTAGCAGATATATGCGATAAAAGGATTCACATTTATTTACAACAAAACCTCATTGAAGTGAGCTTTGAAAATACTCATGGCAGTGAGCTTTATTCACTCTTTCCCGTTAAATTAATGAAATGGTTTCTTGTTATTAACGATTTAATCCAGTTCATTCATTGTGCACAGGGGTGTTTTTCAGAAATTAATTAACTGAATCCTGAACTGTGTGTAGACCCAGAGCAGATGCAAACATTCGGATCAGCTTATCTTTTTATTATTATTATTTAAGCAGATATATGCGATAACGATTAAAGGATTCACATTTATTTACAACAAAAACTCATCGAAGTGAGTATTACAAAAACTCATTGAAGTGAGCTTTTTCCATGTAACCCGTTAAATTTATTAAAAGATTCGTTTTCACTACGTTTTTCACATATTTAACATGTTTAGTATTTAATTTAACAATGTTAATAATAAATATTTGTGACTGACGCTTGAAGAATCAGTATGTTATTCAAATATTTAAGGTGCCACAATATTATTCCTAATAAATTATCAACTAGGCACAATAATCATTCTAAAACTATATTCGAAATTCATTTTTCTTAAATGCACAAGTTTTATTTCACAACTCAGTTTTGTTGATTCAAAAACTATTAAATTAGAATTTATAAATATTTTTTTACTTAAAAATAGAATATTCGTTTTCACTACGTTATTCGCATATTTAACATGTTAAGTATTAATAATAAATATTTGTGACTGACGCTTGAAGAATCAGTATGTTATTCAACTATTTAAGGTGCATGGTATTAGCCTGTGTCCAAACGGTGACTTACCGGGGCTGTATAACGGGAGTGTGAACTAGGCTCACGAATCTTCCCGGTTTGTCCCGGTCCACCGGCTACAAATTATCGGGACTCACCGGGGCGCACACCGGGATAGTGTGAATTACGCTTAATGCTGAACGATTCATAATACGATGTTATGTGGAGAATATTTGAGGTCAGATTAGACCTAGATTAAATCCTTAGATTTAAGATCTTAGATTAATATTAGATTAATCCTTAGATTTAAGACCTTAGATTAATCAGAACCTCAGATTAGTGACACTGTGTTTATAACACAAACTGAGCAGACGACAGACAGTCACGTGATGTCTACTGACAATTTATAGGCCAGTCAGGGAGATTTACCTGATTATTATAACTGTTTGTTTAATCGTGCACGTGAAAATCGAGATAGTGACTCCGATTTAAATACCTGTATTGCCTATTATTAACAATAACAAAAACGGATTGAAATTTCTATCATTAAACGTTTGTGGTTTGAAATCTAAATTGATGCTGCCCGAATTTTGTTCATATATTGAACAATTTGATATAATTGGATCGCAAGAAACCAAATTAGATTCTTTAGATACTGTAAGTTTAAACAACTTTGATTTATATTTTAAACACAGAAAACAATTCTCTAGAAGAAAATCTGGCGGAATCGCCGTAGCAATTAAAACGCATTTAAGCAAATATATAACAATAACAGAGAATGATTGCAATATTGTTCTATGGTTTACACTTGATAGAAAACTAACTCAATGTGAATCTGTCTTATATGGTGTAGTGTATGTACCACCAGAAAACTCCGAATTTTCTGTAAACGATCCGTTTTATGATATCCAGAATGATATTAATAGGCTATCGAATAATTATTCAGGTATATGTCTATTTGGTGACTGGAACTGTAGAACAAAAACTTTATGCGATGTAGTTGATGTTGACTATAATTTATTTCATGAAAATGGTCTTGACGTACTCTTTCTAGAACTTCAAGAAACACAAAATAGATTTAATGAAAATGTTAGGTTGGTACGAAAAAACACAGATACAAATTGTAACAATTATGGGTATAAGTTGATAGACTTTTTACAACTTAATGATTTGTATATATTAAATGGCAGAACTGTTGGAGACCTAGATGGTCAGACCACGTGTAAGGGGGTTAGTACTGTTGACTATTTTATTTTTTCACCTAATTTGTTTCAGTATGTATGCTGTCTAAATGTTGACGAATTCGATAATTTGTATTCTGATGTTCACAATCCAGTCGCATTGGTGTTAAAATTTGAAAAAATACAGAATGAAAATGTTAGCCAACCTACTATTGGGATCAAATGTTGGGACCATAATAGGGCAGATATTTTTACTGCCAATATAAACACTGACAAAATCAATAGTATTTATTCTGCGTTGTGCGATATTGAACAAAAACAAACTCTATTAACAAGCGATTTAGATGATGTAGTTGACGAAATTTCGAAATTGTTATTAGATAGCGCAAAACAAACGCTAGGAACTAAAATAAATATTCCATATAACACGCATACAAAAATAAAAAACAAACCTTGGTCTAATACAAATTGTCGTGTTGCAAGGAAAAATTTTCATTCGGCAAAATATTCATACAAATTAAGAAAATCTTACCAAAATAAAATTATTTTGCAAAATAAAAGTAAAATTTACAAAAATATTATGAATAAAAGTTTCAAAGAGTTTAAAATAAAAAATTTCGGATAAATTGAAAACATTAAAAACAAATAAACCTAGAGACTTTTGGAAAATACTGAGCGGTAAGAAAAAATTGAAAACAGATGCGGAGTTAGAAGATTTATATAGTTTTTTTCAAAAATCAGAGTGCTAAAGACGAGACTGAAGAAACAATTAATAATGAACCTATCAATAATTTAAACAATGAAGAAATAAATCAACCTATCACAGAAACTGAACTCTTAGAAGCAGTTAAATATCTTAAAAAATAATAAAGCTAGCAGAGCCGATAATATACTTAATGAATATATCAAATTCTCAATACCAAAAATGAAATTAGTTCTAGTTAAACTTTTCAATATTATTTTCAGAACCGGAAAAATCCCACAAATTTGGACTGTTGGAATAATCCACCCAATATTTAAAAACAAAGGGAGCCCTATCGATCCTACAAATTACCGTCCAATAACATTATTGAGCTGTTTAGGCAAATTATTCACAATGATTCTCAATCTTAGACTACAAAAGTATTGTAATGAAAATAATATTATTAACGAATTCCAGGCTGGTTTTCGAAAAGGTTACTCTACCTCAGATAATATCTTCATTTTAAATTCACTTTTGGAATAGTAAGAAGGAGTAAAAAGCCTTTGTTTTGTGCTTTTATTGATTTAAAATCCGCATTTGACACTGTTTGGAGAAGTGGACTTTGGGCAAAACTGATTATGAATAATATAAATGGATTTTTTTTTACAAATTATAAAAAATATGTACGAACAAGCTAAGTCATGTGTATTTGTTAGTGACAAAAAATCAGACTTTTTTCCATGTAATATAGGAGTACGACAGGGCGAGAACTTATCGCCCCTGTTATTTTCATTATATCTTAATGATTTGCACGACTTTATTATTAATAGTCACAACGTGTCGGGTATTATTTGTAACAAACATGAATTAGAACAAACAGCCATTAAATTTGTTAAACTATGCAAACTTTTGTATGCTGATGATACAGTGCTTCTTGCTGATTCAGCGGAAGATTTACAAGCCGCTTTAAATACATATGCCATTTACTGTGACATTTGGAAATTACAATTGAATTTGAATAAAACAAAAATCCTTATATTTTCTAAAGGTAGACAACGTAATTATCATTTTGTCTACAAAAATGAACCGATTGAAATTGTAAATGAATATAAATATTTAGGTATATTATTCAGCAGATCAGGATCCTTTTATAAAGCTAAACAAGAAATCGCAAAACAAGCCACTATAGCCATGTATTCCCTCATCAAAAAAGCAAAAGACCTATGCCTTCCAATTGATTTACAAATTGATCTTTTTTCAAACATTGTAAAACCAATATTACTATATGGTTGTGAAATTTGGGGTTTTGGTAATCTCAACATACTAGAAAGGATACAACTCAAATTTTAAAGCATATTCTTAATGTTAAGACTTGTTCTTCGAATTGTATTGTCTATGGTGAGACAGGAACTATGCCACTGTCAATTGAAAAAAAAAGTAGAATGGTAAGCTTTTGGGCTAAATTGGTGTGTCCATCTCAAGAGAAACTATGTAACAATATGTATGCATTGTTGCTCAGTTATTTTAAATATTCAGACGTAAACCTTAATCATAACTTTCTTTGGATAAACGAATTAAAAAGCATTTTTGTAACATGTGGAGTGAATAATAACTGGGATACTCATGACTTTCCAAACATCAAATGGCTTACACTTACGGTTAAACAAAAATTAAAAGATATTTTCCTAAATGATTGGTACTCAAATTTAGAAAATGCAAGCTGTTGCAAAAATTATCGATTATTTAAATACAACTTTGGATTTGAAAATTACCTTATTAAAACACCAAACAATTATTTGAAATATATAATTAAATTTCGTACACGAAACCACAAATTTCCTATTGAGACTGGACAATGGAATAGAACACCTTTAAATGAAAGAAAATGTACTTTGTGCTATCTAACAATCGGTGATGAATATCATTATTTATTAGAATGCCCAGATTTTACTGATAAACGGAAACAAATGTTAAAAACTGATTACTATACAAGACCCAATACTGTGAAATTTAACATATTAATGAACATGAATTTAAATAATTTTTCTGAATACCCGAAGTTTTGCACATTTGTAAAAGATATTATTATGAAATTTCAGTAAAGTTTCTTTATTAACATTAAAATCCTATAATTATTTTTTTAGTTTATGACGCAATTTGTTTTTCTCCCTCGAATATTTTTTTGGATATGTTGTATTAATTTTCTCGAATCCTCGTTTATTATTTACAATATTTATATTGTGTTCCTCATATTTACATGTGTTCATGTATTGAGAGTATGAATAAAATCTTGAAATCTTGAATTGAAATCTTGAAATCTTGAGGACTTCTCTATGTCAATTAGTTTTGTATTTAGTAAACTGCATGTGAAGTTATACTGGAATGATTTAAACAAAGTAAATTTATTTTTGTAGAAAAAAATGGCTGACGAGGGAAGAAGTCCCGAGTTTAAGACCACTTTCGTGTTTCATAACGTATGAAGTTAAGTAACAGTAAAACTTCGAAAACTCGAATACTCAGAGGGATTCTGAAAACGTTCGAGTTTTCCATGGTTCTCGAGTTTTCGAGGTTTTACTCTATGAGGCCCCATTTTCGTCAGTCAAGTCGTGTAAACGCATGCCCGTGACCTTGTTGTTGACTAAATTCTCGGAATATCATAAAAATTATTAAACGAATCGTTTGATACTGTATTTTATTAAACGTTCTATCTGTTTGAAATGTTTTGGATTTATTGTTGTTTTTCTTAAGAAAACGGCTTTTTAGACATTTCGTGTAGACATTGTTCGAGAACAAGTATACTATACACGGTGGTTCGGTATTTTTATACGCATGTTAAAATTACAAATTGCTTCGTTTCATAATCCTTTATTCGAGATAACATTAATCTTAATTAAATTCTCATAATTATGGTCTCATAGCATCCGCCTACCGAGTGATCTTTTTTTTCCATAAGAAGCTGTTTCTAATCGGATCAATTAAAAGACGATAGACGCTGGCGTTGACAATTAACTGGCATAACCCGTCCGACGTGCGAAAACTTTGCGTCACCCTTTACCAATTACACCCGAGAGGTACGAATAATTTATTGATCGTTAATTGTTCGAGTTTTCCAATGTAAACAATGAATAAATGTGCTTCAAGGGACCGGCACCTGTCCTCGAAATTTCGAGTTTTCGAAGTTCGAGTTTTTCATGGTATTTTTATATAGAATATATAAGAAAACTGCCGGGACCAGCAAAACTAAATCGAGTTTTCCGAGTGATCGAGTTTTCGATATTCGAGTTTTCGAAGTTTTACTGTATATAAGAACATTGTAAACAAAATAAAATTATGTTTGTAGTGAAAAGGCAGACGAAGAAAGAAATTTCTAGCCGTCAACGACACCTACTTAGCCTGACTGTATGAAGTGTAGAAAAGTTTACTGAATTTGTTAGGTAAGAATAACAAATACAAAGGCCCTATTATCTGATGTTGATGCTGCATATTGGTAGCGCTAGTTGTTTATGCACTATATTTGTGATATAACAATTTTATTAAAATGGATAACGAGCAATAAATAAATCCAAAGAAATTATTTGGAGGGTCCGGCGCCCTATTATAGCAGGTAAGCTACGTCAGGATTTTCCGTAATAATATCTACAATATTTTGAGATTTTCAAAGCATTACTGACTAAGGGGAATATTTTAGTAATTTCCATTTGCAGGAAAGAAGGCGATTAACAATTTTGTAAATGGCAGAAATAAAAGAATTTTTTTTTTCACTTATCTGAAACCTTTCTAAAGTCCCACCATGGTCGCGCATTTGAAATGAGGTAAGCATGGGGTGTACGTGGCCGAGTGGTTAAGGTTTCCGACTGAGAGTCACTTGCCCTTAAACGCTGTGAGTTCGATGCCTACCAGGGTCAATATCTTTCATGTGAGGAAGCTTGCCAGGTAGCTTGCGGAACGTCGGTGGTTCTACCCAGGTGCCCGCTCGGGGCCTGAAAATTGTCCGGACGGGCACCTGGGGTCTTCCTCCACCAGGTAAAGCTGGTATTCAAAATGGGCCTAAGAAGCAACAGCTTAGCATCTGCTGATGTTCTGGTCTCTAAAAGACATGAAACATGAAGAACGCTGTGTTGTTAGCAATGATATGATCGGTAACGCCATTCTCCATTTAGTAATATCATTTGTGAGAACCAGTTGTTCACTTTTTATGGCAATGTTCATTGAATGTCAGTAAAAGTGACATTTTCAATTTTTTCATGTCGCAGTCATTTCCCCGAGTGACATTTGCAAGAAATGTTGGTTCAACTCGTATTTCGATATGGTTAATATATAGCAAACATCATACGAATACTAGAATTGAATACTAATTATTTATATCGTCATAATTGGCATCAGAATAGCCGAAAATTCCTAGAAATAGTCTGTCGCAAAGGGGTCTATATTAATATTAACGTAAACCTTAAGCTGAATAGGAAACTAAACACCGATGTTAGACCATGTTTTAACGTGTATGGTTTAGTTTATTCGAAGTAACTTAAAATTATACAATTCTCCGATAAACTGAATAACCTAGATTAATGAAATGATTGTCGCAAATATACTGGTCAGGAACGTTAAATGCTTTTAAACTTACTTTAACAAAGTTAGACGTCATAAACAAACATTAAACTTTGGCTAACTAAGTCTCAAAATATAATTATGTGGAATGAAACAAACTAAAATGCAATCGTCGAATAATCAAATCTAAGATTGATTGAGAAGTAATAAAATTACAGGTGGGACGTTAGAATTTGTCAGGTACGTTAAATAGTATTCTTACTTGCTCGTCCGTAGTTTTGAAATTATATTTCCGTATCATTGTTCTTCGTTTTTCATGCAGTCTGATTTTGTTATTGAAGTAAAACGTGCATTTGTGGCAGTTGATATATTGATTGCATAGCAGAAAATTAAAAATGACTGTCAAGTACGTTAAAGTCAGGTACGTGAAATACGATTCTTTAAATAAAAACGTTATTTCCCCCTATGTGTTCATTTTCTTGGCACTATCTAACGTATGCACGCATATTTTGCCATTATACGTCGGTTATAACAGAAATATTTGAGCACAAACACAACAGATTAGTATCATGTCAGGTACGTTAACTGTTTTACAAATCTAGGTTAGATTCATTACTTTCAGTAATACAGCTAGAAATATATACATATTATGTTTATTACAATTACAGCAAACAAATTGTATATAGGACTTAGTCACTTTTCAATTGTTTTGAAACAGTTCAGAACAGAACAGAACAGAACAATACTTTATTATTCACCCAGGTACAAATCGTACAACATGGGGTTCATGCATAATAAGTTCAGAAAATACACAATTTTTTCGGTTCCTGTAAATTACAAATGTATCATATAATTGTAATGTATCATAATAAATTATATAAAGTAAAAGCAAACTATAATGTTTAAATCAGTGGGGTGGGGAAATGGATTGAATGTTTATAACTTATTTCACAAAAATGGTTAATGCATTTCTAAACTTACAATTTGTTACTGGGGGTAGCAGAAAAGCAAAATCACAACAAAAAATACAACAATAAAAGCGAGAGTGTTAATAACAATTATAAGATGTGTATATTATACAATAGGAAATACATGATTAGCTACGCGCCTGCAAATTATCCGAAGTCACGTGATATTACCAAAATAGTACAGGTAGAAAGCGTGCGTAAAGGGATTAGCGACACAGGTAAATAAATCTGGTTACAGGTGTGAAATATGCATTAGCGATCAGTCAATGAGATTTTTGTCTGGGTCACTAGACGACACAATTACTACGGACAGCGGATTTTACAATCAAAAGGTAGGATTATTATTTTACAAAGATATAAACAGGCATTTTCAAATACTACATTAGTCACATGTAAAAATTATGATATTCAATTATGTGTATTGACAAGTAGAGTGTGACATCTGTGGACCCGCGATCAGTATACATGGCTACAGAGTCATCTAGGGTCTATGATGTTCGTTTTGGTAAATAAAAACCACTAACTAAATAATCTGCAATATAAGTAAGAGAATATAATATTTTGAAATTAATGTACCGGTACATTTGATTGAACAGCTAGCATATGGATATTAATGAACAGGAGGTAATAAACATAAGGCATTTCTAAGTGAAAGTGAGTAATCAGGATATACATTTTCACAATCGCATACATTAAACTAAAAACAATGGTAACTGTGAAAGTGGTTGGATGGCATTGGCATATTTTGAAGGGAGAGTATTATTTGAACTTATCCATAATAACTTTTGCGAATTTTGATACTTGTTTTAGTATGCTGATCGACGAAGACGATATGAGGGACTTAAAGTTGAGATTGTGCGGATGCGCAAGGTAGGTGCCTATATATCGGTCTCTTTCGTTACTAAAGTAATTACACACAAGCAGGTAATGTTCTTCAGAACCAATTTGTCCGGTCCCACATAAGTTACATAGTCTTTCATTTAATAGTGTTCCGTCATAGCGTCCAGTTTCGATTGGAAGAGAATGGTTTGCGGTTCTAAACTTGAAGACATTGATATAATCGGCGCGAGATAAAGTTTTAAAATAACATTCAAATTCATGTTTTTCCTTAAAGTTAAGGTAAGACCGACCTTTGTTTGATTGCAAGAGTTGCTCGTGCCAGGACTGCTTAAATTGGTCTACTAGTATTTGCTTAACTAGCTTGGAGGTATAACATCCGGGATTGATATGTGCCTGATTAAGCCATAAATCTGGTCGCCCAACCGAGCCTAAAATTTCTTGTATTTTGTTGACCCATTTAAAGTTGGTGTTCGTTTGGTTTAACATATATTTATATATCTGGAACGAGAGTTTTTGCTCTTTGACTGTCAAAAGGCGGGTCCAAAATGATATCATACGATATTTTATAGTAATACTTATAGGATACCGGCCTAACTCGCCATATAGAAAGTTTAAAGGCGTAGATTTTCTAGCGTTTGTAATTTTTCTTAAGAAGTCGCTGTGAACCTTTTCAATTATATCTAAATTTTCAAATCCAAATATTTCTGAACCATATGTTAATATAGGGAGAACGGTGTGATCAAAAAGTTTAATTATTAAGTCGACGGGTAAATCTGCGTTGTTTGCCCTAGTGAATAGCAAATGCATGGCTTTGGAGGCTTGTTCTACAACATGTTTCCTTGCGCTTAAAAAGGACCCGTTACTTGTAAATGTTACACCTAAGTAATGGTATTTGTTCGTTATTTCTAATGTTTCTGTACCAAGTTTAAAATTGAAGTTTCTTAGTTGTCTGGCGCCAAATACAATAACTTTCGTTTTATTAATATTTACTTTCAGATGCCAGTTTTTGCAGTAGTCGTTAAAAATGTCAAGGCTTTTCTGAAAATCATCAGCTGTATTGGATACGATAATGGTGTCGTCCGCGTAGAGTAAGATCAGAAGTTTAAGCCAAAGTGTTACGTCGTCTAGATCGTTAAGCTCTACACCAACGCAACCATTAATGTGCATATAAGTCTGTAAATCGTTAAGGAACAATGAAAAAAGAACAGGAGAAAGATTTTCGCCTTGTCTCACTCCGATTTCGGATAAGAATGGGCTTGATAGTGAGCCGTTATGTGAAATACAAGACTTTATATTATTGTACATGCTATGTATTACTTTAAAGAAATTACCATTTATGTTGTTTTGCAGCAGTTTATGCCACAAACCTGCCCTCCAGACCTTGTCAAAGGCCTGAGAGAAGTCTACGAATCCACAGAAGAGTTTTTGCTTCCTTTTTTTAAGAATTTCTATTAGCGCATGAAGAGCAAAAATATGATCTGCACATGAGTAACCTTTCCTAAAACCGGCTTGGTTTTCATCTAAGATATTGTTTTCTTCTAGAAATGTTGTTAATCGATGGTTTAATATCGATGTAAAAAGTTTACCGAGACAGCTCAAAATAGTGATAGGTCTATAATTATTCGGTTCTTTTGGGTCACCTTTATTTTTAAATATAGGTTTTATCGTTCCTACTAGCCAATTAGACGGGATAATTCCTGTGTCGAGCACGCAATTAAAAAGTTTGCAGTAAAATGGCAGTAGGAGATTCTGTGTGGATTTGATATACTCGTTTAAAATGTCATCAGTAGGGCTAGCGGCTTTACCATTTTGAAGTTTTGAGATACATTTTTTTATTTCATCCTGAGTAATTTTCGCGTTGAGGGATTCGGTCGAGTTTTGATTTGTCAGTATTTCGTTATTAAATCTATTATCATCAACATTATTTCTATTAATTTCCTTAAAGTAGTCATAAAATTCTTCTAATGATGGTGTTGGGCTATCTTTTGTTTTGGGTTTTAATTGGTTCAGAAATTTCCAATACTTCTTGGGATTTTTATCGTTCATTGCTCTTAGTTGTTCGGCGGATATTTGTTTATTTTGTTTAATATAAAAGTTCATTGTACGTTTATATTGTTTACTGGCGTTACGAAGTCTTACTTTATTATCATTATTACGGTATTTGTTATATACTTCTTTAGCCTCGTGGTAATTCTGCCTAGCCGCATGGCATTTCGGACCGAACCAAGGTTTATTATTTGGAAAACTACGTTTATAATTTAACGTCTTGTCGGTAAAGGTTGCGGCTCCAGCGTTTCTAAAAATTGTTTCTAAATCACGCGTTACATTATTAATAGTTAGTTGTGACTGCGGATATGTAAACAATTGAGATTTTAAAATTTCTAATTGATCGATATCTATTTTATTAATGAAAGTTTGTGTTTTTTCAGGATTCCAGGCTGGGCGACCTTTTTTATTAGCTTGAGATCCGGTTTTATATGGGTAAGAATGTGTTTTTACATTCCATGATAAGGCATAATGACCATCTGAAAACAACGAATCTGTTTCCAATATTTCAAAATGAGTAACATATTCAAAGCAGTCTGCAGTCGAGCAAACATAGTCTATGACCGATTTGTCTCTAAATGTATACGAACCTGTGTTTTTGTCTTTGAATAATCTACCATTGAATAAAAATAAGTTGTTGTTTTTACATATGTCAATTAGGCGGAAGCCTTGTGTATTAGTTCTGCAATCTTTTGAATTTCTGTTTAGAGGGATTGAGAGGTTATTCAATAATGTATATTTATCAAGTTGGTTTTGCAAGTCTAGGTCAATATGAAAGATTTCATTAATATGAGAATCCGAGTAAATAAAATCTCGAAGTGTGCCAACTCTGCTGTTTGTATCGCCCGCTAGATACACGTATTTATAAATATTGCAATACTGCGAAATTTCGTTCTCAAAATCTCTATAATGATCTTCATTAAAAAACCTCGAACTTTCGGGAGGGAGATAGATTGACCCAAGAATGGTATTTTCATCTTGTTTGGTTAATTATGTCTCCCACCACGTAGTGGTGTGGGAGACATTTTGATTTGCTCCTGTCTGTCTGTCTGTCTGTCCGTCCGTCTGTCACACTTGTCCGCTCTCTAAGTCAAACAGTTTTCATCGGATCATCACCAAACTTCATCAAAATGTTAGTGGCCATAATATCTCGATCAAGTTCGATAACCAGCCATATTGCCCAAGGAATCTCAGAATTATGGCCCTTTTGGTCATTTTGAAACTTAAAAGGTGCTTGAGTGAGACCGAATGGCATACTGTTAAATCCGTCCGTCTGTCACACTTGTCCGCTCTCTAAGTCAAACAGTTTTCATCGGATCATCACCAAACTTCATCAAAATGTTAGTGGCCATAATATCTCGATCAAGTTCGATAACCAGCCATATTGCCCAAGGAATCTCAGAATTATGGCCCTTTTGGTCATTTTGAAACTTAAAAGGTGCTTGAGTGAGACCGAATGGCATACTGTTAAATTCTTTTTTTTTTTTTTTTTTTTTTTTGTCCGCTCTCTAAGTCAAACAGTTTTCATCGGATCATCACCAAACTTCATCAAAATGTTAGTGGCCATAATATCTCGATCAAGTTCGATAACCAGCCATATTGCCCTAGGAATCTCAGAATTATTGCCCTTGAATTATCAAAAATAAGTTGTTTGAGGCTTGTCCACTCTGTAACTTGAACAGTTATCATCTGATCTTCACCATACTTTATGAAAATGTTTGTGGCCATAATATCTCGGCCAAGTTCGATAACCAGCCGTATTGCCCCAGTCATGTCGGATTTATGGCCCTTGAATTATCCAAAATTGGCTGTTTAAGCCTTGTCTGCTATGTAACTGAAATATTCATCAACTGATTTTCAATTAACATTATGATAATGTGTGTGGCCTTAATATCTTGGCCAAGTTCGAAAACCAGCCACTTTGCACCAGGCATATCAGATTTATGGCCCTTTGATTTATCCGAAATTAGCCTTTTAAACATGTCACTAACCTGGTTCATCTCTCAAAGTCAGATAGTTTTCATTGTATCTTCATCAAAGTTTATCAAAATGTTGATGGCTATAATATCTTAACCAGGCTATAAAGTCATCGATATTGCTTGAGGCACTTCAGGATTATGGCCCTTGAATTGTTTAAAAAAAAATCTTCACTTGCTGTCGCTTATGTTTTTCCTGATCCTCCAAAAATTTGTGACATTGTTTATGACTAATATTGCACAGAACTTCCGTATGCCCTTTTAATAAATTGCCATCTTTATATTCACTTCACCAGTTTTATCCTGTGCATCATCAAAGATGATGCCTTTGTGGGAGACATGTGCTTTTCCCAAAAGCAGTTCTAGTTCCTTACTAATGCTTACCCAAAGAATATATTCTGAATTGTTTTGTAAAATCTCTACGAACGGGGATATCTCATCTCTGACATATATGCCAATGCCACCCGATTTCCTCCTATAAGACTGTGTTCTGTGTTTTGAAAGAAAAGTATAACCATTAATGTCGACAATATCAAAGCTATCAAGGTGGGTTTCAGATACACAAAACACATCGAAACTGCTAACAAAATCTACAAATTCCGGATAATTTAAGCGTTGCTTAAGTCCACAGACGTTTAAACATCCAAACTTTATACAATTGTCTTTCAGGTCAGAAGCAGGATCCTTTCCCCGGGAATCCTAATGTGACATGTTCAAGCGTTCAGTGGAGTTATTTTGGGGATCTGTCATCCAAGGACGAACTGGCGTATGCTGTGACGAAGTCAAGGGCCCATGTTGAATAGAGGGCGGTGGAGGCTGTGGATGTGCACTCAGAGGTCTACTGGGTGCGCGTGAGCGAGTCTTTCTGGACGTATTTGGCGAGGACGACTGCGTTCTCTGCGCACCCTTTTCACCGACAGATAGTGTTCTACTTCGGCTACGGGCCTGGTTGACGCCAATGTTTACAGATTGTTGTGATGGATTTGAGCTTCTATTTGCACGAGGATCACGATAATCTGTTGAGGAATGCGAGTCATGTGACTCACATGACTCGGTCGTCTGTCTAGACTTAGTGTTTGTAAACACCGGTTTATTGAAAGTAATACGGTTACCTTGCATTATAAGGTTCCAGTGGGGGAACATGTCTGCTATTACACGTCCGTCCATTACCAACTTGGCTGGAAACATAATACTGACGCTACTATTACGGTTCGCGTCTCGGAGGAGTTTATATTGTGGCCACAAAATTCTCCTAGCATCCACAATTTCCTTGGGATAATCACGGTTAACATGGAAGTCCGTGCCTTTGAGCTTCTTGGCGTTGGAAAGAATGTACTCTGTATCCCGATAATCCAGGAAGTAAGCAATGATGGCTCTGTTTGAACCAGCTTTAAATTTGCCAAGCCTGTGGACTCTTGGGGCAGGCGGGCAAGGATCGATCCCTAGATGGTCTTGCAAAAAGGCGGCAAGTTTCTGGCCGCAGTTTTCATCTTTATCCTCGGGGATACCACCGAAGATCAAGTTATTGCGCCTGCTGCGAGCCTCAAGATCAATTGACTTGTACTCCAAGAGTTTGATACGACGGTCTTGCTCGGAGAGTGAACTTTCAATGTTTTGAACTTAAGTGTGTATTTCTACACAACTGTTAACTTTTTGTCCGATAGATTTCATCTCGGAGAACATTACAGATAATTTGTCGTCAACTGTTAGGCGTTCATATTCTCTGATGTTTATAGTTTGATCAACACTTGTACTACCACCTGTATTAACTCTTGTTCTCTTTCTATCACGGACGCTTTCGACTGTATGAAAGGTATCGTCGCCATTTTCTTCATTGTCCGGGATTACGAACCTATTTTGTGTCAAAAAGCACGTATCACCATCTCTATTACTATAATTCCCATTGCTGTTTGATACACTCATGATTCAATTATCACACAGATCTATCCAAACATCCAAGTAATCACTTTAAAATTCCATTTTATATTATTTTTCATTAGTATTGGAAAAAGAGCGGTACGCCCTCGACATAACCGGAACCGGAACAAGTTTTGAATAGTTGTAATTGTTTGTCAGGTACGTTCAAATTTTTAAGGTACATTTTAAAACTAAAATAAAGTAGTGTGTTCGCAAAACTATTTCCTTTCCTATGAATAAGGAATGAAGTGTATAAATTACAAGAAAATGTCATATAAACTGGTGTTGTTTTTATTTTTCAACTGATTTTGCAAAGTTCGGGTATTTTTTTTTGTTTTGATTACGTAGGGGTTTTATTTTACACGCATACCTTAAAATATTTTATTAAACACTTCCCAATAGAAAGATACTGTCCACAGTATCTTGGTCATACAGTGGTACATTTAAAAACGTATTCAAATGAATATCATTGAAATTAAGGTGATGTATAACAATTTATTATACCTCACGTGATTAGTTTACTATATAGCGTAATGTGACGTCACATGCTGACAATCCGTAATGTTACCCTCTTGACATTACCTATACGCCTGCTTGACATTACGAATCGGCCCTCGCGTGCGTTGAATGATTTTATTGACAGTTGAATTAATGTTTTATTGATTAAATTGACTTTTCATTTTGTGTTTATATCTTTGTTGAATAAATTTGTAAAACTTTCAGAATTATTTTGTTCGGTATAATAAAATAAATATCACATCCTTCAGGGGGTGATAGAACGTTATGTTCACCCTTGACAGGTAATGTCAACCTCGGCTAACGCCTCGGTTGACATTACCTGTCTCGGGTGAACATTCCATTCTATCACCCACTGAAGGATGTGATATTTATATAATAACGTACCTGACTTTAAAAATGGGTGTGTCATTAATAAGCTGAAATTCTTGGACTAAGTATATCAAGAAATGACCCCATTGTCATTTTACGTAAGGTGGAATGTTTATCATTGGTTTTATAATGTTATTAATGTAAAATTGTAATGTTTATTTTTTCACAACTTACAATGTGCAAATGCTGCTTTAATTGACATTCAGTGTGTTAGCCTTTGTGAAAGTCATTACGTCCAAACCTTACAGTAAAATCAGGCGTGGGGCTATCCTCTATAATGTGACAACATTATTTGCACAAAGGAAACTAATTCATATTTTATTTGCGAAAATATCGCAGTCAGCTTTTCAATAGATTTAGTTTAACTTCTTTTAAAAATATGTTTTGCATTGGACGGGTTTAACAATATATGGTCTTTTAATGACGGATTTTCCTTCAAGCAGTTTATGAAAACATTCATCACCATTAATTCATATCTTTTTCTGTAGTGTAAAATGTGACAAAATATTACAACTGACACAAACGTTAGTTAATTACGAAATAAACCAACAACAAAATTTTTGTTCATGATACAAAATCAATATGATATTTTAAAATGTTTACATTATGTAAATCCAGGTGTATCTTGGATTTTTTTTTTTAAATACGACACCGGTAGCATTGTCATCGGCAATAGTTTTCTAACATTGCGGCATTTACCGATTTCAAATCAGAAGGTACGTAATCTTGTATATTCCATATGAATATATGGATATAATTCAGAAATATTATTCCATGCTATGAAAATATTCGAAAGTACACCGCCAAATCGTTTTCTAAAAAATATTTCAATGTATATAATTGAATAATGGTCAGGAACGGCTCTAGACCCTAACCCCGTTCGAGAAGCGGTTTTTCCTACAATACTATGGGTTCCAGCCTGACAGCTCTTTGGTTCAACGCAACAGGGTCTGATCTCACAGTAAATGTCAAAAAGTCTCACCAAAGTCTCGAAATACGCGTAATATTCAACAAAAACGGCCTCCGAAATTCTGGTTATTTTTTATAGATTCTTCTCCACCGTGCGACTTCCGGAAATCCCCGACGCTTTTGTTAGGAGCGTTCTGATTAGTCAAACGATTTGTGTGCAAAGTATTTCCCGGACTACGTCAACACTAGTTCTACCAATCACAACTCTCCGAACAAAAACGTCGGGGATTTCCGGAAGTCGCACTGGGGTAAAGAATCTATGAAAAAATAACCTGCATTTCGGAGGTCGTTTTTTTGTTGAATATTACATAGACCATCTACACATGAAAACAAATCTTTTTTTCCAAGTTTGGTAACTTACTGTCAGCCTGTCCGAACCAAGAGGACGGAGAGTCGGGTAATCCGATTACTTAATGCGGCATATAGGGAATGCCGGAGCCCTTTAGTTAAAAATTGATTTTCTGACGAAGGCTTACACCTAATTTCTACTAAGCGACAATAATAGGAAAAACAGAATATATTGAAAAAGATACTTTTATTTCATTCCATAATATGTGTTTGTGTATATATACAATATTTCACCAAAGTTGAACTCTGACGAAGTTCTTTTATAGTTTTTAATTCAATTATTATATAAAAACTGGGCTTTGTATCTCCTTTTTAACAATCCCATATCGGTTAAGATGTTCGATCAGATGATTGTATTCAAAGACATATCGTGTTGTCAATTTTATCATTGTTTGAGGCAAATAGACCGAAATCCGATACTTTAAGACCATCAATAAAGCATATTTACTGCACGTATAATTATACCTTTTAGTAAAATCAATGAACGCGAAAAGAAGGTAATATGTTTTATGTTTAATTAATTATTAATTTCTCAGAGGAACCTTGGACTATATGTAGGTATAATTTGATTATTTGAATGTTTTGTTATTTGCGTAGGTGTTTGTGTTTGTGTCGGGGTGGGGGCGGGCGATCGGAATTGGACGGGTGTTAAAAGTCGCGTCGTATTTCTACCTGTCTTGCCTTTTTAAAACCCTTCTCGATTTTTTTTCTTGTTTGTTACAGTTATTGACACTTTTTGTATTTCTCAAAACTTAGCTAGTACTTTATAAACCATGAGTTCTCATTTTCGTAAATTGTTTGTGGTGTCCATTTTGAAATAGACCCTTTTATAAACCAAGCTCTCTCTCTCTCTCTTATTGTCTGCTTCATGACTCTGTGGGGTGGCTGTGTCTGCTGGATGTGGCGATTCCTGATATGCACATTTCACTTTTGTATACAAAGAAAACAACAACGAAATGAAAAGTGTAAAATGGACTTGGTTCGGTGCCAACTGTTTTCTCTGGGTTGAATTATTCTTTTTGTTTTGGGCGGATGTATTTTTGTACAAATAATTATGTATTTAGGTAACTGCATGCGTTATATAGTTATTCGGAAAGATTTAAACGAAGTAAAATTATTTGTAGTGAAAAGGCAGACGAGGGAAGAAGTCTATAGCCTCCAACACCTACTTAGCCTGACTATATGAAGTATACAACAGTTTACTGAATTTGCTAGGTAAGAATAACAAAGGCCCTATTTTCTTGTCTAATGTTGATCCTGCATATGGGCAGCGCTGGGCGTTAATGCATATATTTGTGATATTCTACTAACATTTACAATTAACAACTTTTCTAAGTATACACCTTTGTTCTGGGGCATTGATGGCTACATTAATTGAGATAATTGCTCTATAACTTTCAATAACTAACTAACTGATTTATTAGTAAATAATTAGCCAAACATTATTAAAATTATCAAACAGCTGAGTGCTCACAATCATTTAGAGTACTTGCACCCTCAGAATACAAATGCACATCAGTTAATAAAGAGTATGACCGCCAAAAGCGCACATAAAAGCAAGAAACATTGATCTCATTAACGCCAATACAATTCTGAATAACTCCTTAATGGGAATCTTTAGCCCATTCCTGAAGAAGTGCATTTCCAAGTTGGCGAAGATTGCGTGGTTAGTCACTCAAGTTTTGTACGGCCCTTCAAAGATCAGACCACATATTATCAATTGGATTCAAATCCGGGGATCTAGCGCACCAAGAAAAAATTCTGACGGTGTTCACCTGAAGGAAACGTCTTGTTTTCGCCAAACGGTGACAGGGCGCACCATTATGCATTTACTACTTGCGCCTCTGTGCTTGAAGACATGAAAGGACAACCGGATCAAGGCCTTTTCGCTGGTATTTCTCAGAATTTAAGTTCCCGTGGATTAAAAGTGCTACAGTCCTCTTCTGCCTAGTAGACACATCAGCCCACAGCATTATAACTGATCAACCACGATGAAAAAAAAACGGCTTTACAATGTTTAACATTTTCGCGATTAAACCGTTTACCACTGAAGGTGGTCGTACGAATAATAGACTGATGTTGTGAATTTGTATGTTGAGTGTGTCAGCGTTGTAAATATTGTGAGCAGTCAGTTGTCTGACTTTTAAAATAATGTTTTGGTAATAAATCAGTTAGTATTATTACATGTTTTATTGAAAGTTTTTGAGCAATAGCTCAATTATCAAGCCAGTAATGCCCCGGTACGAGGGTGTATAGGTTAGAAAAGTTGTTAATTGTATAATATGCATGGATAATGAACAAATTAAGTGTCAAAACAATCAAACAGACATGTGTTATCAATTGTTATTAGAGAAGGAAGATAAAAAATAACCTTTACCATTGACTTCATATTTCGTTAAATTAATATACAAAGTACTGATATTTACTGCCTTATTTAGCATTGCTTTAATACAATAACAGCAATAATGATGTCTAAAATCAGTTAATACGTGCTAACTAACACTTAAATCGCAAAAGTACTATGCAGAAGGTAATAGTTATATCTCTGGCTCTGCGTTTATAACTAAATAGATCTTAAAATATTACTATTCATAAATGGATTTTACATAATAAAAAATATTTGTATTTTGGTCTTGATTGTGTCTAGTTCAGGTTAAACTCCGATATATAACAAAAACAATTGTTAATTCACGTCATTTTTTTTCAGATTTTCGAAACGATTGTCTTCTGAAATGGGGAACTATGAGTCCTATGGTAAAATTTAGTTACATAATTCAGTTATTTTTACAATTATATTCTTTTTCAATATCATGATGGTTTAATGATCCCGAAAAACATCGTTCGTCCCGCTTTTGTCCGTTCTCGTTCTCTTTCTCAGCAACGACTGGCTTTTATGCTATGAAACTAGAAAGGAAGCTTAAATAACATGGTAAGAGCATGTTCAGATTTACTGATGTTTATAGAACTGTTTGCCCTTTTCAATTTCTACAATTTACGTGACTTCTAAATTATGCTGAAAAGTCGAGATTCGCCTATTGCCTTTATATTTAAACCTGTCGTCATAATAAGCATTATCGGCTATAGTCGATAATGCCATTTATAGAAGGAATTTTTTTATAGTGTTAGGAATCGACTGGATTTTTCAGAATCGATTATTGGAGAAAATCGGCTTGGCTCAACCGATTGATAATCGGATAATCGGAACATGTTGTTTCATTAGCTGTTTTAGTTTTTGTTATAAGCAAATCGGTAGATACTGATTTAATATACGTTAAAATGGAAATAATAAAAAATAAAATGTTATAATTTCTGTTGTCCTGTATTATCTAATTTATCATTCTGTCTTAAATATGAACCAGGTTAATCTGTTTCTGTATAAGTTTAATGCTACTAACTATTTTCTAACAGTATTTCAGGTCAGACTGTTTGACAGTCACAAAACTTTGCCCCTAAGATTATAAAACTGAAACTGAAATCTGCATTTATATACATGAATCAAAAATCGGAACTCGAAATCGAAATTGGCTTTAAAATATCTAGGGTAACATAATCGTAACAAGCGTGATATTGTGGGTGGAGTATTATTTTTATTTTGTTTATTGGCGTAGGGTTTCCTGCAAAGCGTGCAAATGATTCTGCTAATGTCTAAATTTTCTTTAACTGGAGCTCCATCTTTCATTTTTCGGAAGTAAAAATACTTCCAGGCGCGGGAAGTCGTCTTTTCCGTGTAAGGAAAAAGGTTTTCGTTATTGTTGCCATCCATTACTGTCTTGATGGATTACCTCCCTTCAGAAATAATCGGAAAGAAACTACCGGCAAGCTACTACCGAAAAGAGAGAAAACATTTATCCTCCTAACCTAGCGACATCGATTCTGAAAACTTGGACTCGATTGTCGCCGACGTTGAAGTCATCCGACTGATTATCGATTGTCTGCGACAATCGGGCAAACACTAGAAGGAAAAAATAATATTGATGCTTTAACAAGGGACGTAAATCATGATGAATGATTTAGTCATTACAGTTGGAGTTATCTTTTGATGACATATTCTTTGACGTCATCAGCACATGTAAGCTAGGAACGAAAATGGCAGTCAAAATTTTATTGACTAAAATATATCCAGTTACATTTGTGAAATTTCTCAAGAATGCGAGGAAATGAGTAAGGAATCGAAAAGCACTGACACTGTTAGCAGTTTTGGTCGAAAAAAAGCTGCGATCGACAAAAAAATCCAATGAATTACGGGTGGATCAAAAACGATGCTCAAGTGCCGGTCAAAGCGTTGGGAACCACGCCTAGAACCTCGACACCAGCTGTACAGTGGATCGGAAGGACTATGGATCGGAATAAAGCGACACGGGCCACTGCCGAATTTCTCTTTAATGCATGCAGTGCCGGTCGCACAGAAAACGTTGATGCAATCCTCGTCAAGCTTTAGAATTTTGGCGCAGCCAGGCATTTTCAGTTGACCGTGCTTGGGGCACAGCTGTTATATTTTCATCGTCACATGAATTTGCAGTCGCTAGCCTTCGGTGTCCTGCAAGTTCTGGACTCCCTTGCAGACAGAGGACAATCGAAATCTACACGAAGTTCCAAGGGGTCCCACATATCAGGTGAGAAAGGTCATTTAATATTTATATTATTATTATGTATATTATTAATTTTTTTGAGACAATAGTGTTCTGGTTGAGGCTTTTGCCTTCAAAATCAGGGTTCCGGGGTTCGAATCCATCCTGAACTAGGGAAAAATTATATAAATTTAGATCAAACACTTGTTTTAAAATGTGAAGTTCAAAATTAAATGACGCAGATAGTCATTTTCAACTTACCTTGAACTACACGTTAATTCTCAAAAGTCAAGAAAATCGAAAATAAAGGCAGGCATTCATGGACATATGCATTTATAAATTATGTGCTGATTTGCATACAAAAACACCAGGGTAGGGCCTCGAAAATCTCAAATTATGCTCTATGTACATGTAATTATGAGAGGTGCTTCTAAATTGAATCCTTCGGGGAGTTGTTACCAGTGATATTAAATTCCGTCTGCGCATGGCTAATGAGCGTTCAATGTCGTGGTCAAATAACCGCCATTTTTAGATAAATTGTAGTCTATTGTTACTGCTAGCCTTGTAAAATCTGAATGTCCATCTTATTGTTATAACTTAAATTATGAAGATGGCTCTGTTTTGAAACCCTTGTGTATGTACGCTCATGCATTAATCCATCCATATTTTTGCAAAGCGGCACACCCAGTCAAGTCGTCTCTGGATCAGGAGAAATAATATTTCCTCAATCACGCACCAAAGTTTTGTAAGCGGTTCTCTCCCTTAAATATTGGCATATTAAATGTTCCGGCAACTGCAGGAAATCAAAGCGCTGCAGGCGCTGGAGTAACCACTGCCTGGAACATCAGCGTTTACAAAACAAATTGGTGGTATATGTACAGTGTTGGCAATATGAATCGGAATGGAATAAGTTAAAATAATAAGACATTGTAGACTTATTTCTGTTTGTTAAATGAAATTGGATTTCTAATTTCTCCAGCTTCGTACCTTTGACTGCATCCCGTAACACAACAAGAAACGACCATTTTTATTTTTGTTTACATGCAATTCACATGTTACTTTCTATAATTAATGGTTGTCTATTGATGTTTTTGCCAACCACAGCGGAAAACCCCATCACGTACGTGACTACGCTTTGACGTCACGGAAACATCTCCTATAGGATTATTTTTAGATTGGAAAAACACGAAATCTTGTATTTCTCCGCGTTATTTGCATTATAAAAACAAATAATAATTTTTGCCATGCTGTGGAAGTATTAATTCAGTATCACATACAAAATGTTTTGTGAACCTAATATTTTTATTTTATATCATTACATTGCAACCAGTAAAGACGGTTCCACGATAGACTAAGGAACTACTTACTTGGTGGATGAGGGGTTTCCTGGCGGTAAATCAATCAATCCTAGCGAAGTTGCCAGGCTCAGAAATTCGGTAACACTGTAACCGACTGCAAGCAGTGGTCACAAAAATATATCATGGTTTTATAACAGGTTAAACGCCAAGTAAAGACGATGCATTAAGAAGGTACTTTGATCAGTACCCTAATTAAACAAAATTCTAAAAAAATGGTTTTGAAAACGTGTTTCCTCAAGGATACTCTAGGTCAAGTGCACCGATTAAATGTAAGATTTGAAAACTGTTAAAGGTCATGAATCTATTGTTAGTTAAAACTCTGGAGGTAAGGGCGGAAAATATGTTAGGACTGTTTGTAAAAAAAGCCTTAAAGTCTCATCTATTGCTCAGGCGTTTTAACATTAATTACACAAACGCAATACATTTAACTTGTTGAGGGCTAGTGTTCTTGTTTGCAGGTAAATTTATTCCTGATTGGACATATAATATGTGGCCTTTATCAACAGGTCGTCTTTATTTACAGGTGGTCGTAAGCTTAGGTTCGACTAGTGTAAATGTTTTAATTTATTCAGAATCGACAAAGGTTCAATACTCAGATTTTGATGGTGCGGTACATATATATACTAGCCCAAATTTCTAAACCGCCACCTAATATAAGTGGAATTTTCTAAGTCGTCTTGTAAGCTATTCTGAAGAAATTGGGATGAAGAATAATGAATATAAGACACACACGCATCATTATGTTTTGAAAAATAATTTAACAGACGCGTATGCGTCTTATATTCATTATTCTTCATCCCAATTTTCTTTAGAATAGCTTAACATTGAACTTTGATCATACTTGAACATTGATGATTATTGTCGACTGCCAGGACATATTATGCCAAATATTAAACAGTTCTACATGGTTACTATGTTGTTGAATTTATTTCCGAGATAATAAGCATTATCAGCTATAGACGATAATGCCATTTATAGAAAGAATAAATTAATATTGATGCTTTAACAAAGGGACGTAAATCGTGATGAATGATTTAGTTATTACATTTGGAGTTATCTTTTGATTACGTATTCTTAGAAGTCATCAGCACATGTAAGCTAGGTACGAAAATGGCACCCACCCACCCACCATTAAATTCTTTTTTTTTTGAGTGAACGTGGCTGCTCTCCTTTTTTCTGTATTTTTCAGATTCACAAAATAAGCGTCTCCTATATAAAGCCAATCTAGTTTCTCCGGTTCCAGTTTTGTGTTACGATCCCCATCATGTCAGGCGGTCGACATCACACCACGTCAGACAGTCGGCAAATATTTTATGCTTTGCATAAGAGACTTTTTGTCGTGTTCGTGGAAAATGTGACAATTCACAAAATCATCGACACCCGTATCAAGCCAATCTGGTTTCTCCGGTTGTTGAAGTGTGTTAAGACCCCCATCACGACAGGCGGTCAACACCACACCACGTCAGGCAGTCGGCAGAATGTTATATGCTATGCATAATAGACTTTTTCGTCATGCTAATGGAAAATTGAAATTTAATAAAATCAGCGATACCCGTATCAAGCCAATCTGGTTTCTCCGGTTCTTGGTGTGTATTAAGACCCCCATCACGACAGGCGGTCAACACCACACCACGTCAGGCAGTCGACAGAATATTTGACGCTGTGCATAATAGACTTTGAGAATATGAACTTTAAATTTGAACTTATCTCAGTGATAAATTACCATTTATCTGTGCACTTATTTCCATATATACTGTTTGGAATTTCTAACAGATGTAAGATGAATTCCTTCCCGTTTGTACAATTGGTCCCTACGACAGTGACATGTTGATTACAATTCAATATTGATGAATGCAGAAAATTTTTGACATTTAATCCATGAAAATTGGATTGATTAACATTTGATTGATAATTTATTTTATTGATAAATGTTATTAAATGATTTTATTGACGTTTGTTTGGTATTTGATTTAATTGAAATTAAATCGATAATTGACTTGATTGATAATTGATTTGAATGACATTTGTTTGATGATAATTGATTATTGATTTGATCGATTATAGATTTGATTGATTAATTATTGGATTAATATTTGATTAATTATTGGATAATCATTTGTATTTTCACCGGAAACTTAACGTTGGCTATAACTTTCCCAATTCTTCATATTTCTTCATTAAACTTTCAGTTATATAACTTATGACAACACGGACATGATGATAAAAACTCATATTTGGTGGAGTTTTGCTCTTGTTTTGTACTTGGATTTTCACTGCGGATTTCATGTGGTTTTGTTTTGACACAATTAATTCAAGCATACTAGATGAAAAAAATTAACGTAAAACCGTATTAGACAAGTAACAATTTAGTCTCACATTTCATCAGTTTTATTTAAATCGTCATATGTATTCCACGCTTGAACACGTATGCGGGCTATTAATATATTACCCGTCCACAAAACGTAAATGATCTGTACGTGAAAGATATCATAAAATTTATTCCGTGGCAAGTATCATTTCACTTATTGTGCCGTTTTTTGTTTAATGTCAAAGAAAAAAATCCAAATCATCCAATACACTTGAAAGAAAAACTCGCTAAACATTATAAGTAAAGAAAATCTAATGAAATGTATCATTTCAAGCATTTAAATCAAAGAAATGGGTTCATACGTGAAAGATGTAACCCAAACACACACTGTAAACAAAACACACTGCAAGGGTAAACTAGAAATATATGCAACTCTGAGGGAAAAGTAAGGTACCAATGGAAAAGAAATTCAATTCCGATATGATAGGCTATATCTTGAAAAGTATAAACCTATATGAGCTATACAATAACTAAAAAAGATGAACTTACCGGCGATTTTGGGACGCCATTATCCGTGCAAGGTATCAAAACACAACCACGTGATTCCCCGCAGTGATTTTCACATGAAAACTTAACGTTGGCTATAATTTTGCCATTTCTTAATATTTCTTCGTAAGACTTTCAAATTATATTGCTTATGACAACACGCTCGAGATAACGCCAAATTCTTATGGCCAAGGTAACATTTGGAGCTATGCTCCTTTTTGCATTTTATTCTGACATAGCACCAGAGGGAGACACAAGTGTTCAACTGAACACGCAGTTGAATGACATTACAAATTGTTTTGTTAAGCCGTGAGGTTGAGTAAAATTAACAAATAGTCATTACTATATGTAAAATGGCCCGTTGCCGATTTCTTGCAGTGATGATTACGTGTATCAGGGCTATCCGATCAACCTTTTTAGTGTTGTCCCGGTAAGTACAATTGATTGCGTCGTCGGAATTGCAGGGCTAGGCGCTGTCGCCGTGACGGTGCGGGTTCGCTCCCAGATAGAGGCAATACCATTTATATTCGTATTTATTAGGGATTGGAATGAATTCTAAAAAAGGCATTTGAATGTTCGCGTAGGTTATCCGAATATATACGGATATTCGCGTGATCAACGGTTCATATTTCGCTAAACAGCTTAATTTAAAATATGTAAAGTTTAGCCAGACGAACTCTTTATTAACTCTTATTACCGTAATTAATGTTATTACGGGTTTGAAAAAAAAATCAAAAATGTTTAGTTTCAGTTACTAATGCAACTCATTGATACTGGCAGGCGATAAATCATGAAATGGAATTAGTTTTGAAGGATAGTACTGCTGATGCCTTTCGTTTTGGTTGTTGTCAAGTTGCCAATTAAAGTAGACAATGATATCAAAAAGATCCCTTTCGCACCTCGTCCTAACTCACAGTGTACACTCGAAAGTCCGACCCTACTTCCGATAGCGCTGACTACATGACATAGAAATCGTGAAGGATCTTGTTAAAAAGCGGGTAAGAAATTAAATAAAGAGTAATTATTTAATTCTTTTACTTTAAATACTTAGACAAGCAAGAAATAGAGTGCGTCGAGTTATAAAATGAACGTGATACAACGTTAACTTCGAAAAAAAAACGATCGATCACCAAAATTTACAAAAAAAAATGTCAGTCGTGTCACTTCAAACGTCCATTTCAAAGCTTTATTTACATTGTTTGGCCGAAATTCGTTTTACTATGTGAAGTTTATTCATTACCATATCACTTCATGTAGTTAAATCTTGTCCAAACCCGCTAGTTTTCGAAAAACTCGAATTTTCATGTGCACTGGTAGTGTGACAAGATGGTACGGCTACTAGCAGTCTAAAAAACAAATGGTCCGGCTACTAGCAGTCTCTACTAGGGTTGACTTAATAATCTTTTTCATCAATTTTGTTGTTGTTCTGACGTCATATTATAAATTATTATTAAGTATCTCTAAAATAGTTTGAATATAGGCTAAAAATGAAATATTTTGATAATTTCAATCGCCTATTATCTCTGTAGCAGTATGCCGCAATCCCTGTTACAAATATCGATTTCTACTTTCGATTTCTCTATTTTCGTGAATAATATTTTTAAAAATCCGCCTATATACGTACACAATAGACTTGCTTCACTATTTTCTTTCGGCAGAACAGTCGCATTTTGAAACATACTGCATAGAAAGTACATATTTCATGTGAAATTATAACAAATCTTGAAAGCTAGAAGCCGGACTGTCAATTGGCTAGTAGCCGTACCATCTTGTCACACTACCAGTGCACATGAAAATTCGAATTTTTTTTTAAACTAGCGGGTTTAGAAAAGGTTTAACTACATGACGTGATACAGTAATGAATACACTTCACATAGTAACACGAATTTCGGCCAAACAATGTAAATAAAGCTTTGAAATGGACGTTTGAAGTGACACGATTGGCCTTTTTTTCGTAAATTTTGGTGATCGATCGTATTTTTTCGAAGTTAACGTTGTATCACGTTCATTTTTATAACTCGACGCACTCTATTTCTTGCTTGTCTAAGTATTTAAAGTAAAAGAATTAAATATTTACTCTTAATTCAATTTCTTACCCGCTTTTTAACCAGCTCCTTCGTGATGGCTATGTGTAAAGTCAGCGCTATCGGAAGTAGGGTCGGACTTTCGAGTGTACACTGTGAACTGCCAATATACAGCGGCGATTCAGGCATTCGTGTCAATTATCCGAATCAACAACTTGTTAACGACCAGATACTGTATGACAGGTGTATTTGACACGGAGAATAACAATCAAAATGATCAGAAATTATAGGGATTTTGGTTTAAACAATATTTATTCAAATAAATGCACATGTTATAACATTACACTATATATAAATGTCATGATATGGATCAAAGAACAAGCGAAAACGCTTATATAAACTCTTCTCCATTGGTATTTAAATAGAGAACATTAAATGTGCGCGTATTTGTCTGGTAATTATAGGGATTTTAAGTTTCTATTTGTTAAAAGAACGTATAAGTAAAAAATTGCAAGTATCCGAATACCGTTTCGGCATCCGAATATTCGGCCGGTTTGCGAATATTCGGATATTCGTATGTACGGTCCCATCCCTACTTTTTCAATGTCCTACGTATATGTTTTTCTTCAAATCGACAGTTAAATATTATACGTGTTTTTGTTGTTTTACAGGTCTTCCAGATGAACCTCCAGATGTACCTACAGACCTTCAGGCTGTAAATGATGCTATTACTGAAACATCCGTTACATTGACCTGGAAACCAGGGAAATATAGAAAATATGAACAGAGATTCGTTTTAAGTTATCGTCCCAAATATTATAGAAATAATATAGAATGGACCAATAAAGAATGGACCCATCTAAAGCTTTTAGACGATGAACAAAAATCGACTATGATTTACAAAGTAAAAAATTTAAACCAAGGAACTACCTATGAATTTAAAATACGGGCTAGAAATAAAATCGGGCAATCACAGTTATCAGACATAATTACCGTTACAACGAAAGGTAAAATGTGTTTATAAAAATTGCAAAGATAGCCTTTGATGAACATCAGGTAAAATGATTTTTATTATAAGGATGTTATGTAACAATTTTTAATTACACGTATTAGTCGTTGTCCTTCTTTCTATATAACAAACATGTCCGGGTTGCGCTCAACGCGGGGCTAGGCGGCGTGGGCAGTAATATGCATTTCCATTACTTTCCATGAACAGGCTCAATCAAACTGAGTTTGAAATAGTTTCATATTGTCGTGTTCGGTTGCTTTCAAAGGTCCCTTTTCGTCTATTTCAATATAATAAAATGGTGTTGTTTCAAAGAGTTTTACTCAATCTAATTACAAAACATAGTACTGATGTCATAAATAACCAAGCATGGAGAATATTGAAAACATATAAGGTTTAAATATCATTGAATATTTTTTTGTTAATTTGGATCGATGTAAATAAAAAATGAAAACATGCATATTAGGAATAGTCACACTCAGATAACACAACCTTCACACAAAGGAGGACGGAAGAAAGCATGGGTTAACAATATGATCTATTTCAAACGAGACACCAAAATTAATTAAAAACAAAAGAACCGGATGGGTTACCAACTTGAAACGGTCAGTGGCTAAACACTTTGCCACTATTAGTTTTAAACTACATTTAAACTTTTGGACGATGTGATGTAAGGTGTTCAAGTAAAGTTTTTTTATATCAATAAGTTTGTTATGAAATTTTATGGAATCGTACACTTGATCGTGAAAAAACTTCATGGTTAAAATTAGCTTTGTAAAACCGATTTGCGAATGTTTATCATATTTTAGTCTTGTCTCTAACTTATGGTTATTTTTTTGTTTATATGTCAGTTACTAACATGAAAATTGTCGTATTGCTTTAAGTCAACAATCTGCTAGATTCTCCAATTTGCTTGAAATGTGAGTCTATGTTAATGTTACTTATTACATTGCAATGCTACAATTCGTATTTAAATTGCAGTTGATCAAGTATTATCTTTGTTTGATGACACTGATGCAGTTACTTTCAGTTTGAAAGTTGCTTTCCAAAGGTTAATAAATCCTACGCTTCATCATGTTCATGACAGAACAAGATACCGGTAATACAAGGGTTTAACTCAAAACATAAATAACTTTGTTCATACAGAAGACATTTATCAAGTGCTGTGCCTTTGAGAACTATGAAACTGAACATAAAATAGTTATAAAGATTTAATATTTAAGTCCTTTTACGTCCTTTTGTTTATTTAATGTTCTACTATGTTTTTCTTCAAATCGTCCGTTAGGTATTCTACGCGTATTTTTTGTTGTTGTTGTACAGGTCTTCCAGATGCACCTACAGACCTCCAGGCAGTAAATGATGCAATTACTGAAACATCAGTTACATTGACATGGAAACAAGGGAACGATAAAAATTACGAACTGAAATTTGTTTTAAGTTATCGTCCCAAATATTATATGCGTTGGGAAAGCGTAACTTTTGCAGATGAACAAAAATCGATTATGTTTTACAAAGTAGAAAATCTAAACGAAGGAACTACCTATGAATTTAAAATACGGGCTAGAAATAAAATCGGGCAATCAGAGTCATCAGACATAATTACCGTTACAACCAAAGGTAAAATATGTTTTATAAAATTTACAAAGTTCATGTAAAATGAATTGTTTTTCAGTTACACGAATTAAATTTTTAATTTTTCACTTATAAATTTCAAGGATTTTATTATAGAATTTAAATTACACGTATAAGTCATTGACCTTCTTTCACATTATTGCAAACCTGCACGAGTTGCGCTCAACCCGGGGCTAGGCGTCGTGGGCAGCAATATGCATTTCCATTACTGTCCATGAACATGCGCAAATAAACCGAGTTTGCATTATTTTCATATTTGTCGTGTTCGGTGTCTTTCAAAGTTCCCCTTTCGTCTATTTCAATAAAATAATATGGCATTGTTTCAAAGAGTTTTACTCAGTCTAATTAACAATTGTCATTAATAACCAAGCATGGAGAATATTGAAAACATATAAGGTTTAAATATCATTGAATATTTTTTTGTTAATTTGGATCGATGTAAATAAAAAATGAAAACATGCATATTAGGAATAGTCACACTCAGATAACACAACCTCCACACAAAGGAGGACGGAAGAAAGCATGGGTTAACAATATGATCAATTTCAAACGAGACTCCAAAATTAATTAAAACAATAGAACCGGATGGGTTACCAACTTGAAACGGTCAGTGGCTAAACACTTTGCCACTATTGGTTTTAAACTACATTTAAACTTTTGGACAATGTGATGTAAAGTTGTCAAGTTAAGCTTTTTTCATATCAATAAGTTTTTTGTGAACTTGCTGGTCCCTGCTAGAGACACTATCATTTGAAATTCACAGTAGCGCTATTATGCTCAGTTACATTGTAGCTCAGTTGGTTGCGTCGGAGGAAATTGCAGGTCTAGGCGCTGTCGCCGTGACGTCGAAGGTTCGCTCCCAGCTAGACACACTAATATTTGAAAATCTCAGTAGCGCTATTTGTGCAGTGTGACGGTCGTAAAATGTCTCCCTGTACATTTAGTCAGTATTTTTATCAGTAAAATAACCGGTTACCGATTTCAGGCAGTGATAGTTACGTAAATCAGGGCTATCCGATCAACCGTTGCCCCGGTTAGTTGGTTGCATCGCATAAATTGCAGGGCTAGGGGCTGTCGCCGTGACAGTGCGGGTTCGCTCCCAGCTAGAGACACTATCATTTGTATGGAATTGTACACTTGATCGTTAAAAGTCTTCATGGTTAAAATTAGCTTTGATAAACCGATTTGCGATTTTTATCATATTTTAGTAAGGTCTCTAACTTATGGTTATTGTTTTGTTTATATATCAGTTACTTAAATGAAATATGCCTTATTGCGTTTAACCAATGATCTGCCAGGTTCTCCAATTTGCTTGAAATGTGGGTCTTTGTTAAATAATAATATTTAGTGTAACGCATTGCCTTGCAATGCTACAATTCGTATTTAAATTGCAGTTGATCAAGTATTATCTTTGTTTGATGACACTGATGCAGTTACTTTCAGTTTGAAAGTTGCTTTCCAAAGGTTAATAAATCCTACGCTTCATCATGTTCATGACAGAACAAGATACCGGTAATACAAGGGTTTAACTCAAAACATAAATAACTTTGTTCATACAGAAGACATTTATCAAGTGCTGTGCCTTTGAGAACTATGAAACTGAACATAAAATAGTTATAAAGATTTAATATTTAAGTCCTTTTACGTCCTTTTGTTTATTTAATGTTCTACTATGCTTTTCTTCAAATCGTCCGTTAGGTATTCTACGCGTATTTTTGTTGTTGTTGTACAGGTCTTCCAGATGCACCTACAGACCTCCAGGCAGTAAATGATGCAATTACTGAAACATCAGTTACATTGACGTGGAAACCAGGGAACTATCGAAAATATGAACCTGGATTTGTTTTAAGTTATCGTCCCAAAAATGATAGAAATATAGAATGGAACAGTCTCAAGCGTTTAGACGATGAACAAACATCAACTATGATTTACAAAGTAGATTATCTAAACGAAGGAACTACCTATGAATTTAAAATACAGGCTAGGAATAGAATCGGGCTATCACAGTCTTCAGACAAAATTACCGTTACAACCAAAGGTAAAATGTGTTTCATAAAAATTACAAACATGACAGCCTTTGCTGAACATTATGTAAAATTATTTGTTTTTTAGTATCACGAATAAAAAAATGAATTTTCCACTTTTTCCACTTTGTATATTATATGGGTTTTTTTCAAAATAGTATATGTAGCACTACAATAAAAGTGTTATTTTCAGAAATGCCTGTAACGATTGCCCTTGATGAAATTCTTGAAGAAGGAAAGAATGCGTCAATTAGCCGTTTGGAGCAGAAATCGCAGATGAACATTGATTTTAAATGTCGAAGGAACGGGATACCAACACATCCTTTCTTTCCGGAAATGCTAGTTGTGTTGTCGTCGGTGTTAAATCGTTACCGAAATATTCAGCGGTTGATTTTCTTGAATATGGGGGTGGGTTTTAAAGTTGTAAATAGAGTGGAGCTAACGAAGAATGACATGGAACAGATTTCAAGATATGAAAAGGAGAAATCACATATTGTACAACTATGTACTCAAACTATAGGAAACCGCATTGGTGTGCATTTTGATTTAAGGGACTTCGTACGTGAAACTGATACTGAATCAGAGGAATTAAAGAAACATGAACCTTTTGCAGATCGTGTCATACTTAATATTATATGCTGCGAACTGACAAAGAACAACACAGCAATAAACACAACCTTTCCATCAATCGTTGACGGCGACGAGCGGCCTAGTTTAGTTTCCATTGTTAAGAAAGACATCGAAATCTCCGAGTTTAGAGGCTTTCGTCTGACGACGTATATTGCAAGTGACTTTTTAAAAGATTCTATTAAAGCAGAAAACGCCTTTGAAAAGGAATCGAACGAATATCAAGATATTTTCAAAGAAAATTTCACAGATATCAATATGACGCTCGCACACCATTATGAATACATCCTCTCCAAACATAGCAATATTGAGGCAATGAGAGTGAGCTTTGTCAAGCAAAGCAAAACGAACTTGGTAGAAATATGTCCTTGTATAGTTATTTATTGCCAAGTTAAGTCGGTTGTTCCGTACAAAGAGGAACTTTTTCCACAAACATTATGCCACCCTTACAAGAGTAAATCATTCCAGACTGACGTTAGGATAGGGTATTTCTCTTTGTGTCCATACTTTGCTTTAAGCAGCAAGGAATGGAACAAAGAATTAGCAATGGGATGCAGTATTGGTGAAATGAATGGACAAATAGCAGCGACTATTGGACCCTTCGTGGAAGTCATTGAAACACAAGAAACTTGTTTTCTGACGGTTAGACATCTATTTCCTCCATTTGAAAGAAATGTTGTGGGAGTGAAAGTTGTTCAGCCAGCAGATTGTGATCTTCCACCTGTTCAACAAAATCCAATGCCCGGACGAGAATGCGGAGAAGTTGTTGCAGCGGAGGTTAATAACGAGATTGATGCCGCTTTGGTTAAAATTGCTGACAAGAGAAAACCATCTAGAGGCCACTTTATCACTGTGACTCGCGAAGAGCTGAATAAAACAGGTTTCCAATTTTTTGTTTTAGTGTCACATCCAAACAATTTTAATACACGTGCAGAATAGAGATTTTCCTTACATTGCCGAAAATGAAATTATGATGATACCTACATCTGTATGTATAAAAGAAGAAAACACTTGCAAGATTAGCTAGTTTAAATGTAAATGACATACTATATTAAGCACTTAATGACTTAAAACCAGATTCTGTCATATACCAAACGCAAATTTACCCCGCTAGATTTGCTGACACTTACCAAAAATTCAGTGGTGAAAAGCTGAATCAGCGAGTGAAAGGCATTCAAATCTACTAATCATACTAGATATCCATACAATATATTAACAAATCACTTTACACTTGTTGCAAATAAAACATATTTAAGATTTCCCTTGAGCTATATATAGTCTCTTAAACGCATTTCAAGACAAAATTTTGTTACGGACGAGTTTATTCTGAACGAGACAACACATGCATATTTTTTAACTCCCGAATATTCGAATGCAAAAACCGTATTCGAATATGCGTAATAATATCGAATAATCGGATGTTCGAATATTCGGTCCCATCCTTATGTAACCAGCATGTTTGCAGTTAATAAATTGTTGATATTTAGCTCAATTAATGTCCGGGATCTTTACATACTGGAAACATATAAAGTTGATAAATAACGAAAATTAATTGGTTTTCACATTGTTTAATTTCGAAAGTTAGTTATTTATTTTATATGTCCACAATAATATTTCATATTAATATAATATCATAATCACCTTCGCACGTCCTAGAATAAGAGTTGTTCAAAGCGATCGATCTGGACTGCGACTAATTCAAGACTCGACTGACTACAACGCTGCCGTGCGCGATAGATCATTCTAAACTTTAGACCTTTAGACTAATCAGAACGCTCGGAATAAAGATCGAGGTATATTTTTATAAATCTCCAACGTTACTTCTAACTCATACCCAAATAAGTCCAAAGCGCTCCAGAACAACGAATCGTATACTAGAACGTGCTCAAGTGTACTAAAGATTAGTAATTCATAAATTATTCAACAGAACCATCCGACAACATCCGGAAATACTATCATACGATACATGTTAACCTATATACCTAGATGAACTTATTTACCTATGATGTTTCTTGCTTACTCACTAACAATATTGACTTTGTTGTCTTACATCTCCCTCTACTCTATTAAAAAAATATCTCATCATATTTTTTTCGCAAATGTGAAAACCCTTTCTTTCTTTTTTTAACAACCCCATAATATATATATCTATATTGATGAACTTACATTAATCTATAAAAAAGCTAATAACTAGTATGAAATGATACAAACATGAAATATTGAAATCAAATACGACGTAGATGTAATATTATGTAATCAAAATATAAGAACAAACAAAGACATATGACTAAAGATATGAACTAACCAATATGCGTGTAAATTTCTCAAACTGAATCAACATTATTCAAAATGTATAAAATGAAGACATTTTATTTATATAATATCACAATATGCAGCAGAACATTAATTTCTATAAAATTATTTAATAAAGTATTAGTTGACAACTCTTTTTTTTTATATCAGCTTGACCAAAAGTGTTATCAGATATTTTAATTTTGATTGAGTAAAACATCATTCATAACTAAGATTTCCAATTTGTAAGTTGCGCCAACTCGACTTATTAAATCCGCTTTACCTGAAGGGTTGGCTTTAAGGAGTTTGGCGAGTTCGAGAAGACATTTATTTTTTAAGGTTGGAGTTAATAGAGAAGGGGGGCAGTATTTTTTCGAGATTAAATACTCATAATTGTCCTGATAAAAATCAGCAATTTTGTCAATAACACTAACTGGAAATAGAAAAAAGGTTTCATCTTTATAGATGGTCAAAAATTTCAAATAACTGTATAGATCTTCGCCAGTCATCCCCCATAAACTAAATGGAATGTCCTGTCTTGACGCTTCATAAATACAGTGAAGAATAAACTTAAAAGATTCTTTAGCTACTGCAGGAAGATTTGAACAATCTACACTGTGTACTGACTGTCTAAACAATGCTCTGTTCATGTTGTGATACGATGTCAAACAATATATATAATACAAGGAAACAAATACAAAATTTGACAATGAAATAGATGAATAATCAATGAAAAAAAATCCGAAATATGAAATAGATGAACAATTAATGTAAAGGTGGTGCCTTGACGCCGGGAGGGTAGGCACCGATGACCCCTGGCTCACAAAGTATTAATAGCTCTTTATATATAATCAATTTTATTTTTTAACAATATAATGAAAAGCAAAATGCTTTCGAGATCACTAAGGCATAAGATAGAGAGCAATCGATATACTGTGTTTGCCGTCTGCCGGCTCGACAAATCGCATGTTTGAAGTGTGATAAAATGTATGCTTAAAGTTTAGATATTTGAGGACGATGCATCGCGTCTTGTTCCTGTTGCCACTGTTGATATTGAATGGAAGGTAGTTTTGCCCATTCTGGTGTTTGAGTTAATACTCTAATTTGGTTCCTTGTTATAGTGGTGATATGAGATTCATTGATAGTAAATGGATTTCCGTGGATGAGAAGTGTTTTACATATTTTACAGTTAGCCTTGGTAGTAGTATGTTTTATAAGACAATTGTCCGCACAACTGTTATGAATAGATGAACCGCAGCAGGGTGTAATCTTAAGAAACTCCTGGTGCCTATCCTTAATGTATACTATAGGTTGTTTACAGACTCTACAATAGAGTTCTCGCAATCGGGAGTGTAGGGTTTCTTTACGTTTGAGATCTCTTATTATCTTTTTTAACTTTTGGGCTGATATTTTAAGTAGTGTATCAGATGATGGGAATAAAATGTCAAACACCAGGGTTCGTGGAAGTGAAAAAAATTCTGAGAATAAAAAAAGAAAACGTTTTGTCATAGGATGTTGGGCGGTGTATGTTTCTATAAAGTATGTAAGAAAGGCTGGTCCTAATGTGAAGTTATTATAATAATTGAGTGTTATTTCTTCAAAAATTCTGTCTACAATAAAATAATCTGCCAATATAAAAATAACTTTTGCACTTAAAAATTCCAAGAGTAGTGGCATAATTGGTGATGGTTTTTGTATTATTTTCAAAAATCTAATAATGTTTGAAGAGGTTGTGACAGAAGGGCAAGATATATTTGCTTGATTTGGAAGAATCATGCGATTTGTCTCGTCCTTGTGATGTAAATATATATTAAAATAAGATGCGTATTGTACAATATTTAAAAGATCTACTTTAAAAGACATGTTAAAAGCAATAACAATATTAACGATAAACAATTGAAAAAAATATATATATATAAAATCACACAAATAAACTAACTAAAACAGTATTAAAATTGCAGCACTATAATTGTTTTAATGACATAGATGTTTTCTGATTTAGGACGGACTTGCCGATGTTCCAGTAGTCAGAATTAAATTTATCTCTCGAAATTGAAAGATTAATATATATGTAATCAAAACAATTATTAAAAATAAATTAAAAGGTATAATGATAGCCAATATGTCAATAGATGTATGATAAAACAACAGTAAAGTCTATTAATATATATAATCGAACAATTATGTTAATAAAAATCTATGAATATAACACAGAAATGATCTTTATGGCAAACGTAACACAGAAATGATCTTTATGTCAAACGTATATGTGATAATTATAATTGTTGTAGAAATTTCAAAAATGTATATATCAAAATGATAATACGATAATAATATTTTGCGACATTAATATATTTCGTTTTAGTAAAATCTGGTCACGAGTTTGACAATTCCAGTACTTGAAACTGAAATAGATGAAACAAATGAATATCATGAAAATAACAGTCCAATCTTATTTGACATGAATGAATAAATATCAATAACAACAAATATATCTAAAGACAACTGAAAAAATCAAATGTACGCGTATACAAATGTATACCAATAAAACATATTAAATAAAACAACCCTGACATATGCAATAATATTTCCGTTATATATATAATCAGTCCAACCAACACACATCAATTTTATAAATTTGTGCCGTTGACGTTATCTAGCTCTATGCGATCAGTTGTTAGGATGTCAGAGAATTTTAAAGTTCTAATTTTATTGTGAACAACTTCCAAACGAGTAAAATAAGTTGTTTTTAGCATTTTCCTAAGCCTCAGGCAAAGAATCCAGTTAATTCTTTTTGAAGTTGGAATTGACAAACTGACATGTGTTATTTTGTTTGTGATCGAAATTCGAGAAGTATCAAACAATACTTCTGGATACCAAGTTCCAACAATTCCTTCGATTAAAATTGAAGCATTCGAAATAATGTTCCATTCTATTGGACATGACGAAATTGAAACAAATGGAATATCCAGACATTGTATTCCATTTGATACGTGGATATTCAAATAAGTGGATTCAGGATGTTTGTTACAGTATAACTTTCTTAATACCCAAATACCAATAATCAGATGCAACAAGACTAATCCAAAAATTAAATGCTCAAATTTCAAACTTGATTCCAAAGTATTGAAGAATGTCATATAAGGACTCTGAGTTGTGGTAGTAGTATATTTTAGTTCTAACGCGTTGACTTGCCTCAATAAAGTTGTAGTTAATATAATTAGGTTCATCTTACGATATAACCATACTAAACATAAGGTATTCAATATTGATATCGCAAGGCCTACATAGACTAGCAGATTATTCAATAATGAATTTGATGTTAAATACTCATCATCTAATAAGGATTCTGCCAGATTTGAATAAACAAATGAATTTGATTTAGCTTTTTCTGCTAAATGTTCCAATGAAATCTCAATTTGTTTTGTTTTTGCTTGTATCTCTTGGGATTTATGTTCATAAATACGATACTGTGGCAAATTAATCATACTCGGATGTAACTGACTTGAGTTTTCCATCAATTGACTCAATATCGAATCACTTAAGAAATATCTCAAGTACTGCATATTAATTGGATGTACAACCTCTACTGATTCGTTTACTTGCAATTTACATTTCGAAAAATGCATGTCCGAAGAATGCGTTTTCGTGTCAAGTCTACAACCACATGGAACTGTTAGAACGCAAAATTTACAATCTGAAACTATTGTAACATTTTGTCCTATGCATTCCATGGTAATCCCCTTTTGCTGTATCGCAAGAATTTTATCTTGACTTAACCTCTTTAAATCAGGTTTTAATATGTCTCGGACCATCTTTTGGTTACATAATGCATTGACCTTTGTTATATTATTGTAATTGTATAACTCCATTATACAATTGTCGACATTGTTATTTGTCAAAGTTATATCATAATAACATAACATAAAACTTGCAAACTGGACGCATTCCTTTAAACTATGTTTTTGCAATATTGCATAAGATTGATCTTGATCGTTTATTATTAAATTACCCGGGTTTTCTACAAGTACACTTGCATCAGAATTATTAAAGTCATTATTTAAAGGAATGGGGAACATGTTTATTTCAAACATATTGAACTTTCCCTTACGTACAATCGGCATCATTATGCTGACATAAATAACATCTTTTTGGCGCCCATAAATAAATTTTGCATTTTGATAGTAAAATGCTGCATCTTTTGAAATCAGCTGATACGAATCGAAATCTTTGGCTAAAATGTTAGATACAGAATCCAAAGTTGTCTGCAATTGTTCAGCTGGTACAATATAAGATGACAATTTCCCTGAATTCAACATCTGAATTCCTTTCAACAAATTATTAAAATGTGCCCTAATTTCTGCAATTTGTTCTGTGTATCGTAATATTATTGTTTCGGCAACCTCGTGAGTACGTTCGTTTGATCTAAGAGCCAACAGTATGTTTTGAACAATATCCTTTTCATTAGCAACAAATTCATCAAAATTCTTTAATTCTGCAATAACATGATGAATAAAACTGGACAACCCATTTTCAGATTGACTAAACACATGTGTTACATTGTTAACAACCTTTGTCAACTGATTGATATGACTACGTAATACATCAAGTTGAGACGTTGTAGCTATACCAAATAAGGTAGAACCTAAATCTCCTACAAACCCTAAAATAGGTCCATTCCGTTTAGACTTTGTATCAAACTGAATATGCGGAATTATTCCATCAAGTGTCTTCAATACCATAGTTGCCTCACTTTTTAAATGTTTTATAAGTGATCCTATCTCGATAGATAGAGGACATCCCTTTTCTGAATATAACCGCTGTTGACACAATGTTATATTGTTACCAAAGTCAACTTGGTTAGGCAAATGAAATTTAACTGTGTGCGTCCATTCATTGATAACAAAATGCACTGGTTTTGGATTAGCAAACTGAACTCCTTGGTTTAATCTTAAAATATCCTGAGTTTGTGCATGGACCCCCAGCAGCAGGTATACGAAAAAGAATAAAACTGTTGCCATCTTACCTAAAAATAAAAATAAGAATGTAAATAATTATTTTTTAGATTTTGGCTTTCGTGTTTTTGTCTTGTTAATATAAAAGTTTCGCATTAATGTTTCACTGACATCTTTCTCTGGTATCCATGAGTTTTTATAACGCTTATTTGCCCATTTAACTAAATACAATTTAGAATTATTTTCAGTTTTTGATTTTAATATCTTTTCTGCTCTGTACCAATTTTTATTTGTTTGAGGGTCTTTTAAAATCGTTGGTTTTATGGAATCGTTGTTATCATCTCGTTTTTCATCTTGAGATTTCATTTGATCACTATCCGGAACTGGTGAACCGTGATCAATGTTATTATCTGATACTTGATTTTGATCAATGTTTCTTTCTTCAAAATTTGGATCAGTTCTGAAATCTCTAGGGTCATAGAAACGTTTTAATCTATTTATATTAACAGGTGATTTTACCTCTTTGTTCGTATGAATATTGCGTAATATATACGTATTATTCGGTAATATTTTTGTGATGTAATATTGATCATCTGAGAACTTTCTGTACAACTTTCTATATGCATTAGCTGGAACCTTATCTTGTTTTAATAAAACAATATCTCCAAGTCTAAACTTTCTTTCTCCTGTCTTTTTATCATATTGTTTTTTCATTCTTTCCTATTTTCTGCCAGATTTCTTTTTGTGATATCCCAAATTATGCGCAATCTTTGTGCTAACTCATTGGCATAATAGTCAGGTTTTGTTTTCGTGCTTTGCTCTGTCGGTAAATAATCAATTGGCTGTTTCATGTTTCTCCCGAATACAATATAATATGGAGCATATTGTGTTGAATCTGGACATACTGTAGAATTATAAGCTAACTGAACAGAGGATAGTTTAGTCGGCCACTCTTTTTCATCTTTTAAGGATGTGCGTAAAACAGTAAATAAAGTACTGTGTATTCTTTCTACCATCCCATTTATTTGTCCATAATGCCACTAAGAAAAGACATGCCACGATCTGAAACAATAACCTTCGGTATTCCAAAGACTCCAAACACAGAGTGATATAATGTTTCTGCAATTTCTTCTGTGTTTTGCGACTTTAATGGAAAAAACAGGACGTATTTTGAAAAAGCGCAAATACATCAAATGGTTCAGACGGAATGTCCATCGGTTGCAATGGTACCGGCTTATAATTATAATCTCTTTTATTCATTTGACAAGTTTTGCAAGAAATCACGTAATCTTTAATTTCTTGAAACATTCTGGGAAAATAATAAAATTGTCTAATTGTCCAGAACAACTTTTCTGCTCCAAAATGACCCGACAAATCATGAAAACTATGTAAAATGTCTGGTCTTAGAATCTTTGGTAACGCGATTTGTTTCAACTGTCTGTCTTCCTTTTTAATTTTCTTTCCCCTTGATTCATAAAAATGATATAAAACTCCATCAATTAATTCATATTGTAAACTTATATATGGAAGGCTTTTCTTTTTATTGGGATCGTTTGGTAGACTTCCCGTTTCTAAAAATTTAAATACATCTTTAAAATCATTACAATTCTTTTGTAAATCACCTATATTTATTGGAATATCTGTATTCGTTTTATTTTTATAACTAAGTGACTCATTATCACTAGACTCATCATCTGGGTTAAGTGAGGTCATGGGTAATTTAATTTCTTCCCCCGATACTGTAGCGTCTGTATTTTGTTTTACACGCGCTCTTGTCATAACATTAATTAGTTTCTCATTATCAGTAGCGTATAGGTACTGACAGTCTTCTAAAAATGAATCAGTATCTACCGTATTTTTATGATTGATTCTACTAAGGTAATCTGCTGGATTGTGTTTACCTTTACGATAGATAATTTCATAATCGTAGTTTTCTAGCTCTATAGACCACCTGTACAAACGATCATTGGTGTGTTTCGTGGTATGCAGAAAGGTTAATGCCTTATTATCTGTAAATATCTTAACAGGCACATTTGTGAGATAATGTTTACATTGACGAAGAGCGTGTATAATTGCCAATAACTCTAGTTCCGAACTAGCATACCTTGATTCATTAGCATGTAGTGTACGTCCACCGTACTCTACTACAGAAATTACTTTACCGTTATTGTTTGTTTGACGCAGTATATAACCTATAGCTTTGGAACTAGCATCTGTATACAAACTAAAAGGTTTGTTGAACTCTGGTAATCGTAATATTGGTTCAGCAATTAAGGCTTCCTTTAGTTGATCAAAACTTTTTTGATGTTCATTAGTCCATTTATATGAAGTGTCTTTTCTTAACAGTGTGTTTAATGGAAATGATATGCGAGCATAATTTTTAATAAACCGACGCAAAAAGGACGTCATTCCCAAAAATCCTTTTAATGATTTTTGATTGTTTGGTCTCGGAAAATTCTTAATTAACTCCAATTTCTTTGGATCAATCCTTATGATATCTTTTTCAAAAAATCATTCCCAAAAATGATATTTTTCTCTGAGCGAATTCACATTTTGGTAACTGTAATCTTAAGTTAGCATTCTTCAAAATTTGTAAAACCTGATCTAAATGTTTAATATGATCTTCCAACGAGTCCGATACTAGAAGTATATCATCGACGAAGTTAATTGCAAATTTATACAAAACTGGTTTTAATAATTTGTTTAAATAGATTGACCAATAAGCAGGTGAGTTGACATAACCGAATGGTAAAGCATTATATTCTAGAGACTCGCCTGTGTTGAGACAAAATGCTGTAAACGGTTTAGACTCTTCGGACAGTGGTAACGTTAAAAATGCAGATTTAATATCAAGTTTACTGAAAAAAGTGGGTCGTTTCTCAGCAATCCAATCCTTTATATCATCTAATTTTGGTAACTGAAAGTACATGCGTTTTGCGATCTTATTTAGATGTCTATAATCTATTACCATTCTATATTCTTGTTTTGCTTTCTCATCTAATTTATTTTTCTTTACAAAAAGAACAGGACTACTAAATATAGATGTAGACGGTCTGATAATGCCTGCTTCTAGCAATTTGTTTATTTCTTCTTCTTGTACTGCACGTAGATTCGGACTGATAGGATATGGTCTAGATCTAATCGGTAGCGCATTTGGCATTAGTTCGATTGTGCATTCAAAATCTTTAACTCTACCAATATCTGCGTTATTTTTACTGAAAACATTTTTATATTTATTCAAAGTAGAAAGTAACTCCGTATTTGTTTTAAATTCATCAGCGATATTAAATTTCAGAGGTTGATCATTGTTCGAATTGTCGGGTGTTTCCCTGTCTGAAAGTAATTCATATTGTGGCAGATTATCTTCAAGGTTTACCGACTCTATATTCGCAATAATGTGATTTTTTGGTATGCACTTCATGTCGTTTGTATCATTGTAAAAAGGAATTAAAATGACTTTTCTGCTTTGTTCACCATAACAGACCATATTACACACCATGTCACATTTTGACTCCAAAAGAAAATTTTCGGACTTCAGTTTTCCATCTAATGCAACTGGAATTTTACGAAAAGAATTGGGTGCTATTTTAATTGATTTATTTGTACGTAAAGAGCAATTCCAGTTCGATTCTATTGACGCAATTATTGTTTGGTTTATTTCAAATATATTTGTTTTAAAGTTGAGAAAAATATCAAATTTATTGAAAAAATCTAACCCCAAAATTACTGGCTTCAACAAATTATCAATAACATAAAAATTATGATGAAATGTCTCATTGTTTATTTTAATCGGACAATTTAAAATGCCTACAATTTCATTTGGTGCACTATCTATTGCTGTTTTAAATCGTACTTTCGTAGGTTGTAGTTTATATTCAGTGAACTTTGTTGTTTTCCAAAATTGATACTGTATACAAGAAATAGAACTACCTGTATCTAACAAAGCAGGAGTTGGAACTTCTCCAATTTGTACAGAAACTAAATTCTCTGAGATATTTGCAATACAATTGATGGATTTTCCCCTTTGTTTCTTAGAATTTTGCTGTTTTTGTTTCTGACGTGTATTGGTTGATTGCCATCACTTGTTAGCATTATAACACTGTGACCTGAAATGACCTATCTTCCCACAAAAATTGCATCTCCTAGAGTATGCCGGACAAGATTTCCCCGAAGCACAGACATTACCACATTTATTACATAGGCGAGTGGCACCCTGTCTCGAGGTTAATTGCGGATTAACTGCATACTGCCTAATAATCTTCGGTTTACGGTACGCGAATCGATTATACTGAGACTGTTGTGGGTGATAATTATCAAAACGCCTGGGGAATTGACCCTGCCTTGTGTTTTGATAATCATATATACAAAACAAAAATGAAGTTTGTATTTATCAAACAACTTATTTCTTGTTATATGATTATAACCATTTATTTACAGGTCTTTCTCCAACCCAGATACCAACATTTGACGACGGCTCTGTCATAGATGTTGTAGGATTGACCATCAAGGATCATGCAACAACAAGACCTATACTCAAGATAGGAGCGAAAACTGGATTAACAAAAGGAATGCTTACTACTGTAGAAGGCGTGGTGAAGGCAAATGACGACGACATTTCACTCCTTTTTAATGGGATCGCAAACCCTAGATATTTCAGAAAGCAGTTGTTCGTTGATTTTATTAAAAACGTGTTTTGCCAGCCAGGTGACTCTGGATCTGCAGTGTTTCTGTTGGATGCAGATCTTAAGTTGCATTGCGTTGGAATTGTATTAGGAATGATGAGCGATTTCACAGCAGTCGTTACTCCTATTAATACTATCTTAAATGAGTTAGGACACAAATACAATAATAGGACGTTAAAACTTAAAAATTTCAGGCTAGAACAAATGGATGTAGAATCGCAGAGTTAGAATATTGGCGAAGTTTCGAATTTCTTCTGCCGAAGCGTGAACTATTTAAAAACTAGGAATTAGTCTGCATTTTCGTGAAAACTTTTCACATAATCTTTCTCTAGATCATCTAGACGTTATGTCATTGATCATAATCTCGCTCCTCTGACGAACGTCGATAGACATCGCTATATAAAAAGCCTGACCGACAGATGGCGCTTTTGCAGGATGATACGTGTACACAGCAACTGCGATTTCTAAGCAATAAGTTAAAATTTCTAAACTGTATTTTTACGCATAGGTGACTATGAAATTTAGATGATATTATATCTAAGTTACAAAATCATGTATATAGTGAATTAATAACACAAAGGCGTTTAAAATATATTGCCACACTTTTCTATACAAAAGTGAATGCAAATATATGGAGCGCAGTTGCTACATTAAGATTTTCAGAACATGACGTCCACTTAATGTTTTTCCGTAAAGTTTAATAGGCGGCTCGCTACTACACTGTAGAACCCAAACATTTGAACTATAAAAATGTTACAAATATTTGTAACGAGTTTGTTCAACGAGAACTTTTTAGGGCAATTGTGAGGTTGGTGCACTTTGAAACCTTGTTTAAATTCACAGTGACAAATTGTTTTGCCACTCACAGTTTCAAGATTGTAATCCATGCCATATTTAATGCCCCCTCAAAGTGAGAGGCATATAGAGTTGCACTCGTCCGTATGTATGTCCGTCCAAATCGTGTGGCATCAATTTCTCCTAAACTTTCAGGCAGATTTCTTTCAAACTTGCACTGTGACAGATGATCAAGCAGGATGTTTAAATGGTCCCAAAGAAAGGGCTTTTTCATGCGACTATTTTTATCAGAGTAATGACCATTTGTCATTAGACGTGTTGTTGCAGCAATGGGGCATCAGTATACATGAACAAATTCTAGTTCGTTAATTGTTTGTTGTGCCTTATTTATTATTGATCATTATATAAACATATGCTCTCTATTCGTCTGCTTATTTGCTGTGTGGAGAGAAATAACATTTTCTTGGCGGGACGAATTAATCTGTATATATTAATATACATATTACTCTGTATATTGATAATTGAAACGTCAATATGACCGGAAGCCAAATGGAACAAAATACAATATTTCAGTAATTTTATCAATAGTTTCTATTACTTGTTTGCAATGAACTGTTCTAAATTATAAAATATATTAAGAAATTATTTCGTTGTAGAGATAGAAGTAATTTTATTAAATAATTGCTTTAGAAGTGGTATTTCGGCACTAAAAACAAATGATAGTGCCTCTAGCAGGGAGCGAACCCGCGCCGTCACGGCGACAGCGCCTAGCCCTGCAATTCCTTGACGCAACCAATTTAGCTAACCGGGACAATCCAAAACAGGTTGATCGGATAGCCCTGATATACGTAACAATCACTGCATGACATCGGTAACGGGTTAATTTACTGATAACAGTATTGACTTTATTTACGGGGAGACTTTTTACGGCCGTCACACTGCACAAATAGCGCTACTGTGAATTTCAAATGATAGTGCCTCTAGCTGGGAGCGAAGACTACGTTATTCTTGCACATAGTTCTAGATATTGACCGTTGCGAACTTCATGATTCAATCAACAAAGGAAAAGAACATTCCGTTCAATCGGTCGGCGGGGTTCTCGTTTTAACAAGCAGTTAAAAGTGTTGATATCCCTCTTCATTATGAAAGTTCTTGTAAAATGACCTCATAAATTATTATCAGTTTCAGTACACTAATTTTGGCATTTGAACTATTATTATGTGTTGCTTAGTTTTTGTGTTTGGATGGTAATAGAACTGTAGGGACTGTTTAGATCTAGCTTTTATTTTTTACAGTTCGATTTTTTAAATATGTACAATTAAGATAAACTAATAACATTTATTTGGGCAAAGATTGATTGAACTACATATTGCAGTTTTTTTTGTATCGATTACAGTGCTATGACGAAAGGTGCAATATCTAAAAAGTTACAAATACGAAAGGTTTGTTGCACTAGGTGAACTATCTAGTTTCAAAGAATTTTATTACATGAAACACGTTACTGAAAATAAAAGTGAATTAATATTCTATTGTTTCTTTTTTACCCCGTACACATTAATTAAACAAAAGTGTTCAATTTTCAGAATTACATTCGAGACAAGCTTCTTAACAGTGTAGAAGTTTGGATTTGAATTTTTTTATATTATTTTCGAGCTCTAGTTCTGGTTGCGAAGCTTCTAATAAGAATATTCCAGTTTTTGATATTGATAGTTATTTTCCTCTACTGTTACAAAGTCAATAACTATTAGAGCTACTAAATGCTTTTCAAACGAACTTTACATTAACGTTAATAATATGTAAAACAGAAAATATTTGAAGTTTTGGATTTGAATTTTTAATTATTATTTATTGTTTAAAAGCCCATACTAATTGGTGATGAATATACTTAGTGCGAAAAACAAAAATTCACTTAATATTTGAAGATTGTTTTAAGAATTATTTTAAATTCCATCTCCACCAATCGCGCTATATTATGCATTTTCCCAATTACATTTTACGTTTTTTTACAGCTCTATATTTATATAGTGATTGTTTCAGATTTTACATCTGATGACGTATATAGTCATGCGTGTCAGAGTAAGCCGACTACAGGAAGCAAATAAATCCCTTTTAATTACCTCCTTTATTTAAACTTTCTTATATAAATAAATTGATCGGTCGTAAGAAGGTATTTTTAATTTTACTTGACTTCAGGAATGCCATTTTTAAGATAACAATTTATGTTTTCATTTAAAACAATACATATTATTAAAATATTTATATCATTTTTAATAAGGGATGCTGTCACAGTTGCGCCTGTTGAAATTTTTACAGACAAAATTGCGTCAACGCGGTTGTGGAAACAACAAAGCACACATTCTTTCCAGAAATAATCAGATTCTTGTCATTGGTGTTAAAAAGTAAGCCTCAAATTAAGTGTTTGGTTCTCTCGAATTTGACAGTTGGGACACAAACATTATGTAAAGTAGAACTTACCAAGAATGAGCGCGAACAGATATTGAGGTATGACAACGAGAAAGCACACATCGTGCACCTCTGTACTCGTACTATAGGTAACCGCATGTTGTGCAGTTTGATTTCAGGGACTTCGTAAGAGAAACTGATTTTGAATCAGAGAAAGTAAAAATGCATGAACCTTTTGCAGATCGTGTCATATTAAATATGATTTGCTGCGAACTGACAAAGAACAAAACTTCAATAAACAAAGCTTTTCCATCAATGATTGACGGTGACGGCCGACCTAGTTTAGTTTGCATAGTTAAGCAAGGCATCAAGATCTCCGAGTTTAGAGGTTTTCGTCTAAAGACGTATATGATTAATGACTTTTTTTTAATAAAGATTCGATTAAAGCAGAAAACTCCCTAGAAAAGGAACCAAACGAATATCAAGAATTTTTAAGAACATTTTGCATATATCAATAAGACGCTTGCACACCATTAGGAATGCATCCTCTCCAAACATCGCAATATTGAGGCAATCAGAGTTAGCTTTGTCAAGCAAAGTAAAACGCACTCGGTGGAAATATGTCCTTGTATAGTTATTTATTTTCAAATGAAGTCGGTTATTCCGTACAAAGAGGGACTTTTACCAAAGATTTTAAAACACCCTTTTATGAAAGTACTATACCAAACTAACGTTCGGACAGATCATTTCTGTTTTTGCCCATCCTTTGCTTAAAGCAGCAAAGAATGGGTTGCAGTATTGGTGAAATGAATGGAAATATTGCCGCGACTGTCGGACCATTGTTGAAGTCATTGAAACACAAGAAACTTGTATTTTAACAGTTGGACATCTGTTTCCGCCATTTGAAAGAAATGTCGTAGAATTGAAAGTTGTGCAGCCTGCAGATTGTGATCTCCCAACTGTTCTGCAAATTCCAATGCCTGGACAAGAATGCTGAGAAGTCGTTGTGGCAGATGTTAATAACGAGATTGATGCCGCTTGAATGAAAACTGCTGACGAGAGGAAACCATCTAGAGACAACTTTGTCAATGTTACGCGCGAACAGTTGAATAAGACAGGTCTCATTTAAGGTATCGCAAACATTGCAAAAGGGGAAAACATGCTAAAATTTCAAAAAATGACTTTTGGGGGAAATACTCATTGCCACCTAGATTTTAGTAAATAAATGTATTAAGCTATGGAATCGATGTAGTACATGTTTGCAAGCTCAGTTTAGTCTAATTCATGTTCTAATTACCAAACACATACTAAAACAAACGAAAAACCATTTGCATGTCTTTGAGAACTCTGAAATTCATGAACAATATACCAAAGCAACTCATACCTGAAATAAGTATATGCTGGTCTACAATGTTTAGTGCCGATTCGTCAAAATAATGTTAGGGTTTTCATGAAATTCAAAAATTCAAGGAAATCTTACTTCCTGGTTCAAAGTGAAAGTGATTCTTGCATGTTTGGCTAGGCGCTGCAACCGTATTTGTATGGCTTTGGAGTAATCTTAACATTCATTTGTAGCAATGAGGAATATTTACACGGGGTAAACAAGTTTTAACTGTGTTTTAAATTCCCAATCCCGACAGGTTAGATAATAACGTATTTAGCGATTGTCGTGTCAGACCTTCCGTCTCCATTTGTCTATCAAGCAGTCCATCTGTATGCCACAGATAGCCGTTGTGAAATCGTTGAATTCAGTGAACTTCATTGTATTACAATTTTATATAGATGAAAAGGATATTTAAAAAAGCCATCGAACACGACATATATGAAATATTGCTGGCTCGGTTTGATTGAGTCTGTTCATGTGCATATTACTGCCCACGCCGTCTTTCCCGGGTTGTGCGCAACTCAATATTTACACTAATCAACAGTATTATTTTGATCCACCCCAAACAATGTTGTTTAAATGGCGGTGAACATGGAATAAACTATGTTTTTAAAATGTGCATTGTATGCATTCCCAGGGCATCATATTCCAAAAACGAAAATAGCGATATTGGGTTAGTAGCTTAAACAATGTTGTATTTAACTATAAACACTAATGATTTTGATATGCAACTGAACATCTACAATGACAGTATCTTTTTCCTTAAAAGGGCAAGATGTTTAAAACTTTATCAACGAGTTAAACTAATCTGGAGTTGAATTCGGAGTTATTTCTTAATTATTATTTTCTTCATTTTTAATTTGTTTTTGTATGCTAGAATAAAAAGACTTCAATAAAATTAAAAATGTATTCAAAACAGTTCACACAACTGTTTCTTTTAAAAAACTAACCCGCGGTTAGTATAACCTACCCCCACGATATTAAACAGCAAATATCAAATGATTATACACTATTATAGTAATTGAAAATGAGTTTTGTTTATGTGTACCCTATTTTGTACATTTTCGGTAATCTTCTTTGTTGGTTTTTAACCTTGTTATAAATTACTTTCCTGATTACGTCAAGAGATTTGTAAATGTGTGCTACTCTTAATTATTAATTATTGTTTCTTGATATTGTCATTTAAACCAATCATTTTTCCTTAATAATGTCTAACATATTAACTTTTTGTTATAATTTTCATGCATGCCAACAATTTTTCCTTAATATGATCATATATATCAACCATGTTTCCCTTAATATTGTCAGGCATGTCAGCCTTTTTAGCTAACCTGTCAGATAGTGATAGGATGAGCCTTTGCGATCGCCTTTCGTCGTCGTTCGGCGTCAATCCGTCCATCGTCCGTCCGTCGTCCGTCGTCCATTCACAATTGTTATCCGAACTCTAGCGGTCTTAATTTTTATCCGATCTTAAACTAGGTCAAGTTTCTAACTGCTTCATGTGACCTTAAAAAAGGGCACAATGTCAACATGGAAAAAGCTTGTCCGCACTTAAGCGGTCTTAATTTTAGTGCGATCTTCTTTAAACTAGGTCAGAATGTTTTCTTAATGATATCTAGGTCAAGTTCGTAAATTTCTCACGTGACCCTTAAAAATAGGTCATAAGGTCAAATTATAGAAAAAGCTTGTCCGCACTCTAGCGGTCTTAAGTTTGGTCCGATCTTCTTTAACCTTGGTCAAACTGTTAATCGCAATGAAATCTAGGTCAAGTTGGAAACTGGGTCATGTGACCTTCAAAACTAGGTCACAAGGTTAAATAATAGATCAAGTTTGTCCACAGTCTAGAAGTCTTAATCTAAAGCCGATCTTCTTCAAACATAGTCAGATTGTTTATCTCAATGTTATCTAGGTCAAGTATATAAATGGGCTAAGTGACCTTGAAAACTAGGTTACTATGACAAATTCAAGAAAACCTTTTCGCTATCTAGCGGTCTTAATTTTGGTCCCATCTTCTTTAAGCTTCTTCAAAATGTAAATATCAATGACATGTAGGTCAAGTTTTAAACTGGGTTATGTGACTTTGAAAACTAGTCACTAAGTCAAATTATAGAAAACGATTGTCCGCACTTTAGCGTTCTTAATTTTGCGTCGAATTTCTTCAAGCTTGGTCAGAATGTTTATCACAATAATCTAGGTCAAGTTCGTTACTGGGTCATGTGGCCTTGAAACTTGACCTTGATAACTAGGTTACTAGGTCGAATTATAAAAAAAAGCTTTTCTGTACTCTATTGGTCTGAATTTTGATTTCTTTCTTCAAATTGCCGTATTGCATTATTGGTTCCAGAGTTATGGCCCCTGAATGTGCACTGACTCTTGCAACCATTTAGCAGTTGTTGGCAAGTTAGCGACCCAGGGTTCCATGGACACTCTTCTTATAGTTTTGCCATGTATATCTACCATTGTCTCTTAATATTGGCGTGTAATTCTTACCGCTGTCAATTGTCATTTCAAGATTTTTCTTCTACGTTTGGGTTTTGATCTCTATTTTTTTTTACATTTATCATGTTGTAAACACATATTTTTCTAGCTTGTAATTTGGCAGTATAGGCGGATGTAGATTTTCCCATTAATAACATATTTTGTTTAGATTCGAACAGTGACATGAAATGTTATTGAATTTCTTAATTACACGCGTAGAAAATTGTTAACGAATACAACACTTGGCTTAACATAAATATATATCCTTGACGTTTTTGCTAAATTAACAAAGCGATACCAGCACATGACTTATCTGATCTTACACCGACGGTAAATGTCATGACATAAAGGTGGCTGAGCTGGGTGACGCAAGGTGATATTTTTATGCAAACCTGATCGAAATTCCTCCAAAATCGGTAAGTGCCGGAAAAAATGTGACCTGCATCGCCGTACTAAGCCAAGTTCCTGCTTTAACAGTTACCAATAATGTACGATATTTCTCTTGTCGTAAATGATTCCTATATTCCTGTACTGGCGAAAAATGAATAATTCAATTTCGATTGTTTAGTAGTACACCGTTTGCATTTTTTTCTTTACGTGTTTAATCATTTTACTTTTCTTTTCGTTTGTTTGATGGAGTTTCGTGTCGGTTAAGAAACATTTGTTTGTTAGATAGCCCCATGCCTCCTATATCATGGTATAAAATGGATTAAGAGGAGAAAATTGAACTCATTTTCATATTATATGCTTTTATTAATTTTTTGATTAGAATATCATCAAACTAATTTTAGAAAAAAAGATACTAATATGTAGATATATTGAATAAGATTTGTGTATGTTATCAAACTAAAAGAACCGATGTTGATATTTTGGTGGCTATAATTTAATTATAGCTCTACATGTATGTGTTTCAAACTTACACAAAAGTGTATGGGTAATACCCAATATTTGCTATTTTCAAACAACGTTACACCTAGCAAAAATATACATTACACTTATTTGTTCTTTGAAATTTTTTAAGTATTGAGAACATTTCTTACAAAGGGGTATTGCATGTTCTTGGTTTGCTTTTTGATTTTTGTGTATATTAACCGCTTACGAAAGTTACGATAATCTTTGCACTTTCAGTTATATTACTTATTTCCTCCCGAGGTAGGTGGCATATAAAATCGTCGTCAAGAGAAAGTAACCACTCTGATAATTACATGTACTGCTAGCTTAAAACCTGATTGATAAAAAAGAATGACATCAAATTTGACTTTGTACAAAGTACGGGATATAAAATAAGCAAAACTAGCAATGATCAGGAATTCGCTTTGGATGTTGTCAACCCTACTTTTTCGGCGCATCAAATTTCTCCGACATTCATTTGCTGAACATTTTCAGGATTACAAAGTTCCATTTTCATCTCTTACAAGAATACTTTGGAACCATTTTAATATAGATGAAAAGGGAACTTTGATAGCCACCGAACACGACAAATATAAAATATTGCAGGTTCGGTTTGGTTGAGCCTGTTCATGGACAGTAATGCAAATGCATATAACTGCCCACGCCGCCTAGCCTCGGGTTGAGCGCAACTCAATATTTACACTAATAAACAGCACAGACAGGGGATCTGAGAATATAAATCCTGCATATCACAGACAACGTCAAAGGTAAAATTTAAAAAGCAGGAAATATAAACTTGTGGTAATTTAACAATATCCAAAACGATAACATCGTCAGATCCCCACAGTTGATTCTTTTACGTTACTCTCCTTTCATTCTCCATTGATGAATGGAGAGTAACATAATAGAATCAAACGTGAAACTATATTGGCTGGGATATTGAAACCACCCATCTTTAAACTGGCCGAAAAATTAACATAAATTTTAAGAGTACTATAAATATAGCACATACATATCGTGATCAACGACCTTCAACGGACGTAACTGATAACAGCACTGATTGAATGTACGGGGAGACTTTAATTTCTTATCATTTTCAGTCATCAGAAAAGTGAAGAACAAACAAATGACCGCTTAAAAAAGTTTTCCCATTGACTGTAATATATCTTCCGGTTAATTTCATCGTTTCTTCCTACCAACTTTCCAGCTTTCCAGCTTTTAAATGTTTGCAGCAGAAAGAGCCAAATATTGACTTCAAAATTAACTAAAATTATAAGTTTGTACCAGTTTTAAATTGCATTTAGTTTATGTAAAACATACTAAAATGCAAAAGTGGTATTTGTATTGGCAGTCCATATCTTTTGCATACAATTCAGTTCATTCATACTCTACGAAAGCGACAAGAACATGGGCAGGATATAGACCTTTATTACTTGCATTTCTTTTATTACAACTTCATTTTTCAGCCAACGACGATTGGTGACGACATATATTCTTGAAGAAGGAAACCTGTAAACGTAGTGTAATTGAATCCTACCACCGTCCTGTCAACATCACGATGTTGAATGCTAACGTCGTCACCTTTCTGCAGTTGTAGAGCTACCGTTTGGCTGGCTGTATCATATCCCTTTATTTCAAATCCACTTAAGTAAAGCCATGTCAAAATTTCCCCGTTTTTCACAATGTTCGCGTGGAAGCTGACGGAAGCCGGCGAGAAGAGTGTCACGGAAAATACGTAGATGCCATTGACTGGAGCTACGAATATACCCACGTGACCGTTATAAGCGTTGCCGACGTTAGTGATGACGTTGTCGAAAACTATAACTTGATGGTCGCCTGCATGTTCTATGTAGTGATCGGAAATGGTTGCTGTGAATGCTACTGGAAATTCGCCTTCAGCACGCCGAACTCTATTTGTTGTCGCAACTGAAAAAAATAGAATTTACATTTAAGTTTAATTTCACAAATGAAATTATCTACTAGAACACAGTAAGGAGTATTTTTGAAGAAAAAAAAGCCGAATCAAAGCACACCCAGTCAGTCTGGTCTCATAAACTGATGAATTGTGACGTATTTCCGTTTCGTCAGAAATTTAAATTAAAACAACGTCTAACTTTTATTTAACGACGGAAATTTGATGATCATTTTAAGTAATCAACTTAAATATACTCTTAAAACTATCATGAATTTCAGCTTTAATAACTAATAAAAAGAAAGAGGTAAATGAAAGCGCGACCATGAAAGCGGACGAACAAACCAATATAATCTACATTACATGTACATGAAAATCAGTGATAGAATACTGCCTTAAATACACGTTTTAGAGGAAAGACTAATGGATGTAAAAAGTATAGAAAAATGCATACTTGACCCGTCATCTGCTGAAGAGATTTCCTGGTCTCCAAGTGTCTCAGCTCTAATGTTGTCAGTATTTCCATCAGTGGCTGTAGACTCGTCCTCAGCTTTCAAGAGTTGTTTCAGAGTTCTCTCCAGTTCATGTGTACGCTGCCGCTGCTCTTCAAGCTCATCCTGGAGTCTTTGAATCTGAACTTGTCGGTTCGTGTCCCGAGCTTCAAGCATCTGAATGGTGTTTTTATTGTCATCGACGCGTTCCAGTAACTCTTTAACAAGATTCTCGTTTTCCAGAAAACGTAGAAGCAATGCTTGGAAATCAGTTCCAGAATCTTTACCTTCAGGCTGAGCAAGGCTCCCTGTGGTTGTTAAAGTCAATGCAAACACTAGTATTAGATACATTTTAAATGAATCCTATAATGCCCTATCAATAACACGTTTCTGAATAAGTGCTAAAGGTCGGAAAGTAAAAGCAGGTTAAGATAAGATGTTCCTATTTATTCTGAAAAGTTAACACAGTTCAACGATATATAGAATATTTATCAACAGGTCATTTATTATCGTATGCCAGACGAGTAGGCGGGCGTCAAAATATACCTTACGGGATTTTTTAAAGGTAATCAAAAGTCGTTTTCCACAGTTTATTGCTGGTTTACTAAATTCCGTACTGGCCACGAATCAACCAAATATTCTCCTTATTTGAAATGACCTATTTCTACAGTTCCTGAATGGAACATCAACAAAATTAAATGATATTGTCTCAACTGGGGAGTGAACGCGCACCGTCACGGCGACAGCGCCTCGCCCTGCAATTCTGACGACGGAACCAATTGCTCTATCCTGTACAACCTCCCAAAACGGTTGATCGGATAGCCCTGATATACGGTATCATCAGTACTTGACATTGGTAACGGATTATTTTACTGATAACAATACTGACTTTATATACAGAGAGACACTTTATGGCCGCAACACTGCACAAATAGCGCTACTGTGCATTTTTAATGACATGCATTTTAAATGACATCGCCTCTACTGGGGAGCGAACCCGCACCGTCACGGCAACATCGCCCATCATTTAGATCTTTAAGACAGCTAGCCCCAATGACAAACTTGAGTTTAGCAACTATTCATTTCATTCTGAAGAAAAACCTCAAGGTGAGGATAATAAGTGCTTCCTTGATCAGCATTTACTAATTGATGTTCAGACACTTACAAGGATACATATTACTAAAAAACTACTAAAAAAAGTATCCAAAATATCAGAAAATGGTATTTGGTAGCATCCTAACAGGTAAAAAGACATGAGTGAATTTTATGAGCCTAATAAGATATGGGCTTTGAAACTGACAAAAGGCCAAATTTTTCTACGACGGAAAACGACACCAGAGAATGTTAAATGCCATTTTCCTTAAAATAGCATTTCCTAAAATAAGGGATGTGTCAATAAATAAAAAATATGTCCAGTATACATATATAGATGTAGTAACAGTTGTTTTTTTTAAATTATTACTAAGTATGAAACATTGTACTCTAGATGTACAGATCTTTAATGGCTTTTTTCATAAACCAATATGGAGGTCAACTTTGTTATTAATATTTTCAACGTTCAATTTCGAATTGAAGTGTCCATCTTGATCGCAACTGATAAAGACTGCATGCTTACGTGGATTTATTTCCAGCATATTGTAATTGGTTCTTGATGGAATGGATTTTTGCCGCTCATTTATACTTTTTAATATAATATTTTCATCCATTAAGGTAGGCTATACGTTTTGTAAATCGCAAATAGAGGTATATCTTTGTCAAAATGGATACACGTTTAAGCGAATAAAATCGTATACGTAGATACGCATGCGATAACGACCTAACAATCGCTCATAATCAGCTACATGATAACAGTTATGGTTATCACACATGTACAACCTATAATGCAGCTCACATAGCAGCTGATGTCCGGACTTTTCCATTTAAAAGGTAAGATATTGCCTTAAATCTTCTAGTAAAAATTCAAGCTATGAAGACGTTTAAAATTCTAAATGACTCCAGAAAGTATGATTGACTCGTCTTGCGTGTTTAATTAAAAAATCCATTTAATGTATCTCCAGCGTTTCTAAAAACTAAAAGCTTTTGAATTTAGCCGGATGTCGAACCCTATATAATAATTATTACCTTTTCTATAAGGTGGTATTAGCTAATACTGAATAGGTAGTATAATCTTATCGGAGCACAAAAACATAATATACAATTGTAAAATATGCGCTAATTTATGGAAATGATGATATAAAATGTTTTAACAGTAAAAGGATTTCCTATACAATAGGACTTAAACTGAAATATGTAATGTGACGAGCAACGCACGCAGTAATTGGGTACCCTCAACTGCATTATTCGTTTTAATATCCTAAGAATAGCAGGTAAACACACAGTTTTGTGATATTTTATAGCTAAAAGAACAAGGAAATGGGAGGAAACGTAATAAAAGGTAAGATTAATGTACTCATTTTTAGTATAATAGCATAATCAAGTTTGAAGAGGTGAATACTACACTTAAAACCCGAAACATCGAAAATCTAAACCTCGAGCACTCGGAAAACCTCGAAGCAGTTTTGCTGGTCTCACCACCAAGCATCATCGGAGTCTATTCAGTATTCATATTGATCCGATTAAAAACAGTCTATTTCCAAAGATCTGTTTATGATCACTCAGTAGGAGGCTGTGGTAAGATGATAACAGCGTCTTTTAATTAAGATAAAGAAAGGTGTAACCGATTTAAAATCTGCATAAGAACAGTGATAGCTGTCGCGTCAACAGTAATATGGTATCGATGGCTATTATGTTGATGTTAATAATAAACATATACAATATGAAACGATCACTATTTCGTGATAACTCAATTTCTAAAGGTATTAATCTTAAGTTTGTTTTATTTGAAGAACACATAACAAATAGAAAATTAGGATAAAACAACGTGAATACATTTAAAACCAGTAACTAACCATTTTAGGGGATTTATTTGCATCACATTGATACACGGGCTACAACCTGACAAATTAAATAACGCGTTGAATGATCCACTAAAAGTATTCTTTTACTATATTTTAACTAAACTATGATATTTTTATCATACATTTGATCTGAATGTTAGAATGTTTTTTTTTTAATCTTATCATATTGAGAAACAAATCGTGTTATTCAATAAAGCTGATTTTGTGCGGATCTTTTATAAACACACTTTAGTTTATTTTCAGAAAGTCAAAGGTATGATGGTAAGTTGTTCTATTTGTCTTATTATTGTTTACTGTGTATTGGTGTAAATATTGAGTTGCGCTCAACTCGGGGCTTGGCGGCGTTGGCAGTTATATATATTTCCATTAATGTTCATGAACAGGCTCAATCAAACCGAGCCTGCAGTCTTTTTATATTTGTCGTGTTCGATGATTGTGATATCAAATAATATAAAAAACGTTTTACTGTAGACCTCATCATCGAACAGTAACTGAACAACACCATCAGTATAATTTTGTTATGCAAATAATTTGCTGTTTGATGGAACCATAGAAAATAGGAATATACTCCTTCAGCATTGCTTTTCTGTTCATGGAATAACCTTGAATGATTCGATTTGAATATTTCCCTTTTCATCTTTTTCATTCTATTCGGATAATAAATTGCTCTACTGTCACTCACAGTATTATCTTAAGTTCTCAGACCCAAAATAATGTTTGTTGATTTCATTCAAGCTTGAGAATTCAAAGAATATGACAAGCTTTGCTACGTTCTCTCTCAATGGTGTCACCATGTTTTAACTCAGAATTTTAGGTGTTGTAGAATGATGTTTTACAATCTACCTTGTTAACCAGATTTTCATGAGTCTATATTTCTAATACCATCTGTCAGCCTTGCATTTTGATTCTGGTAAATTAAGAGTTTACAGGCAAACTGTTGTAGTTAACTTCTCACTGGATTCTTTCAAACTTCACAGAAGAATTCACCTCATTAAGATAAAGTGTTGAATCTTAAAACGTTGACCAGTTTGCTTCAAAAGTAAAACAACAACAGATGACTAGTTTCTTTGTTTTACTGTACGATATCAATCACTTTTGATTCGTCGATTCCGAGAGAGGCAGTGCCTTAGTTCATATTAGTTAGACTTGTAGCGTTTTACTGACAGACTAATAGACATTTAAATTGATCAACAGCTAAATTCAAAGTTGCGATATTCGTGCACAAACTGTGTAAACCATGTACTTATAATCTATTGCCAGATAGCATAAGCATACATAATATGTTTTTGATTATTCATACATATCCAGATAATTATTAGTTTCGCTAGGCATTTTTCCTTAACATTAATAATATTGTTGTTGTTGTTTTTTCAAATTGTTGTGCGCATGCGTCGTACACCACGTTTAGGTACGAAAATATTGGTTTCATCCTAAACCGACGCGGTCTAGGTTCCCTAATTTCCTGTTTATTGAGAGATTACGAGAACCTGTTCAGTGACACGATGCCTCGGGCACACATGTACACAACATCTAAGTGTCATAAAACTAAACTTGAAACTGGGTATCGCACTCCCGTTCATTTGTTTTGGTCCATGGTCATTTTTATTTTTAAACAGATATCAAAATATTATATTTCAAAACCTTCGGCTGCAACAACAATGAACTTCAACAGCAAAATAGTTTTTATTAAAAAAAACTGTGTGGTTTTTTTTTCGAATTGTTTTGGCTGGCCTGCTGTCCGGCAATATCCGTTCGGTTCAATGAATTTAACAATAGCTCGGGTTGTAGCAGGAATTATCTTTTTATGTATATACGTAATATTCATTCTTGAAAACAAAACACGCAAAACGCGTATCAAAAAGGCAATATATGCATATCAGGAATCGCCACACTCAAAAAACACAGCCTCCCCACGCAGCGAAAAAGAAGAGAGGAAGAGAGAGCGCATGTTTTATATAAGTATGTCAATTCAAATAGGACGCCACAAACAGTTAACGAAGAAGAGAACCTTTGGGGATACCGCCTTGGAACGGTCAGTGGCAAAACAAATTGCCACTGGGGGTTTAAACCAGGTTCTATGGTGCACCAACCTCACACTTGCCCCAACAGGTTCTCGTATCACAAAACAGTACAAATTGTCTTGGTGAAATAACTCCAACCCACCAATCAGCTCAACAATGTTGCATGCAAAAGCATACAAACATATAAACATAAGAATTTAAAAGCATTGCAGAGCCAAAGGGCAGGTACTCAATGATCTTTCCGAGACCAGAGCACCTGGAGTAAAATCAGCAAGAACACGATGACAGGGATAAAAGAAACAAACGGAGCTTCTAGGTTCTTTTAAGAAAAGATTTCCCCATAAACCTTCATTAACTCTTACACCCCTGCCACCGTCGTGCAACCAAAGAGGTAAGCATAATGATCAACTGTAGATGGGTTAATCACCAGGCCTGCAGAGCGCTGTAAAATATCATGTTGGTAACCTTTCTTTTTAAATTTACAGATGGTTTTTACGAATAACCGGGAGAAATTAACATCGCCTTTTATCTTTTTAAGTTTATAAATTAAATCTCCATAAAAAAGGCTGTGAAATTCCTTGTTGCAATAGGGATTTTAAACTGCAGCTGTATTTGTGAATTAGATCTGGATATCGGCGATAAAACTTGCAAAAGGTTTTCCTTAATTTGTGATACCGATAACCTTGTTTTAAAAGTTTTTCTGTAATGCAAAGATTACGTTCATTGAAATCATTCACATCGTTGCAAGCTCTTGAAAAGCGAACAAGCTGTGAGATATAAACCCCGTACGAAGTTGCACGAGGAACATCGCCGTCTAGAAACGGAAAATTTACTATTATATTAAAATTAAAATCATCTCTTTTATCATAAATTTTAGTAGTGACATAACCATTTTCGATTGATAGATTTAAATCAAGGAAGTTTGCTTGCTTTTCTGAAGTGTTCGCTTCGACGAACGACATGAGAAATATGTGTCTCATTCCACAAATAATTATAGCGTTACCAAAAATGCCGTAAAACAGTAAAATGTTCGATAATGTTCGTTTGAATTGTCAATCATACACGTCCGATTCATTTTCAGTAAACAAGATTCACGTGCTTATTTTCATAGAAAAATCAAACAATTCCGTTGGATACTCGCATCCTGAAAATACCGCGATGAACAATAAATTTAAATGATTAATCAACATGTTTTTAATTTTAAAATCTCTTTGTCAAATTAACCATAGTAAACAATGCCCCCTCGCGTGCAGTTATCGAGAGCGCTAATGGGAGATAACAATTTGAAAGAACTATTGTGTCATACAATCCTACGGGATTGAACAAATAGAATAACTATAAGAAAGTTCCATCACTTAGTTTCACAAAATTCAGATTTTCTTACAAACTTTCAATCCGCTTACCCATTTCTGATACGTGACATTCGGTCCTTTTTTTGGCGCACACAATACCGTGCAGGCTTTATTTTTTAACAAATAAAGATTTTGTACCTCAACGTGAGAAATTTCCACTTATCAGGAAGTATTCGAAATTAAAAGTAAAAACTCCACTGCTTTGGTGCTTGAGATAACGAAATTCAATTATAAATACATGTATATGCAATGGTATGATAAACAACAACGAAACTGCGAATATTTAACCAACATAGGAATATTGCATATTTTTCTATAATTTATAAAATTTTTATTTATTAAGCACAATAACTAACACATTTAGAGAGGTCATTCTAGTAAAACCTGCCTTAAAATTGCAATGATTTAATATTCAACACATTATAGTATTGATTTATATGACTGTAGCCAAACTAATTATTCACAACATACAAAATAAAAAAAATCACATTCGAAACGTACTCAAATTATGTAGAACTCAGTAATTTTAGGATCAGGTTATAAGGTCTCATAAATTCATTCCACCGTGAACTGAACTTTATGAATGTTGAATTATCTGAATTTTTAGCTTCATTTTTTTCACGGTATAGACAATGACTTTGACAAATTAATGATTTGAATCAGGTTGCGATATAGACATTTCAGAAACTGACTGGTAAATCTGTTTAAAATTATCAAGTTTTGTATATGGTATATAAGTTATGCATGTTGAACATCTGTAGTTCTGCAGTGCATCTGTGAAGAATGCTAGTTGTTGACATACGAATCTAAACAATATTCAGTTTTGTGCTAATTAAATCACAAGAAGTCAATTGTCAAAGAATACAAAAGGGTACATGTAAGTTACAGTAAATTTAAGTTTTGCCTGCATCATTTTTAATGAAAAAAAGGTTTTTCAATTTTGTTTGTTGCTTTAAAAATTAAATATTATAAAACTTACTAATGAAACAATTCAAATTAAGAATTATCACAGAAAAAAATGAAATTTTGATTTGAAATTTCATTTATAATTATTTATTTTTAAGCCCATTCTAACAGTGCGAAAAACACTAATCGTAGATTGTTATAAAAAGTTATTCAAAATTCTCCATCTAAACTAAGCGCGCTATCTTAATATGCATTCTCTCAAACAGTCGACATTAGCGTTTTCAAAAGCTTTCTATGTATACAGTTGTTCAGGTAGTAACGGATAGCTAAGCAGATTACCGGTCTAAGGGTCTTTAGAAGTAGAAATTCTACAAACTTATCAATATCATTCAATAGACAAAAGTGTTTTCTCTTAAAAATATCATTCTATTCAAACTTTTATGATAAAATCACTGCTCGAGGTTTTGTTTATGATATACATGGATTTAGGCAGTAGCGGATAGCTTCGGGGAGTATGGGATAGTTAGTGTAAGGCACTGACGGGGCTTCTCAAACCAATCCAAAAATTGTATTTTTATTATGACTTGCACTTAAAAATGTACAGGGGTTGTCATTAAATAAAAATCAATACCATTTGAACTGTATTAAACCTGGAAATTGCTGCAAACTGTAACGGAAGAAAATCATAATACCATAGGTCATTAGAAAGTAACACAGATAAATGAAATGCATTTTAAAATAATACTGATTACAAACTGGGTTTGGGTAATACTAATACCCAATAACAGAGAAATCAAATGGAATATACAGTATTATAATATCAAAAAGCATTATTTCTTAGTAAAAATATCTTTATTTACTGGCGATAAATAAACTAAGTGGCCAGAAAAACTATGATTTTTCCTTATACAGTTCATCCATTATGCACATGTATGCGAGTTCTCAAACAAAAGAAAAGAACAACGAAAGAAAGACTTCTCCAAAATGGAAGGCTGTGGAAACATATTCTATTTGAACAATGGCCAAATAAAATTAAAAAAAGAAATATAGAAGTAAATGACTAAACCATAAGCACACCTGACTAAGGTGTTCTTATAAGGTTTCTTTTAAAAAGCACTGTCAGAATTTACTCAGGCTCGCCAATTCATTGATACATAAATATTACCAGTTAATACAGTATATTCACTTCATTTCGTCATATTAGTTCAATTGTTACACAACACATCATACCTAGCTTTCAACTCGCCTCTGACAGCGATTTGACAGATCGATTTGATATGGAGACGATCCTCTTGAGTAGCATACATATGCAATCCTATACTGATTGAATGCATGGTAGTTATTTTTATCTCTGTTTGATGACAATTTGCAGGTTTATAAGAACATGTTTTTAGGAGTGATAAAAATGTTAATTTTAACACCAAACCAAACTATATTCTTTGAAAGTTTGCAGACGTTTGATATAGAACTTTATGTTTATTGTTCTTTTCAATAGTAAAATCACGGTGTAGGTATCGACTTCCGATTGTCTCGTTCTACTTAAAAATAAGATAAACGCTGATTGCAAAATTTGAAATCAAAACAAAATAGATAAAAGTGAAGGGGAGAAGTCACTCTTTCTCTTGGTATAAAGGTTAATTATTCTAAATGTATAAATAAAGAAAATGCCCAAGAAAAGAAACGAGCTATCCGCTATACCCTGAAATCCGCTACTGCCTTAACAACTGTATTATTTGTTTCAGATTTTACATCTAATGACGTAAATACTAATGCGTGTCACAGTTAGCCGACAACTGAAAACAAATAAATCCCTATTACATGTAATTAAAATTCTCAGATTTTTAAACTATCTTATATAAACCGTAGTAAAAAGGACTTTCTAATTTTAATTGAGTTTAGGTATGCCATTTTTATGATAAGTATTTGTGGTTTTATTTTAAACAGTACATAGTATTAAAATAAAAGTATTATTTTTAATAGGTGACACTAAAACAATTGCGCCTGCTGAAATGACAGACAAATCGGCGTTAACACGGTTGTGGGAACCGCAGGTGAACATTGATTTTGCATATCAAGTGTTTTTCTATCGCACAGAAACGTTTCCGAAGCACCCATTCTTTCCGGAAATGATCGGAATGTTGTCATCGGTGTTAAAACGTAATCCACAAATTAAGTATTTGAATCTCTTGAATGTGACAATAGGGGCACATATATTACCTAGAGTAGATCTTACTAAGAATGAGCTCGAACAGATTTCAAGGTATGACAAGGAGAAAACAAACATTGTACAACTCTGTACTCAAACTATAGGACATGGAATGTTACGCAATTGTGTGAAGTTTGATTTAAGGGACTTCGTAAGAGAAACTTATTTTGATTCAGAGGAAATAACACTGCGTAAACCTTTTGCAGATCGCGTCATATTAAATATGATTTGCTGCGAAATGACAAAGAACAACACTGCAATAAACAAAGCGTTTCCATCAATGTTTGGCGGCGACGATCAACCTAGTTTAGTTTGCATAGTTAAGGAAGACATTAAGATCTCCGACTTTAGAGGTTTTCGTCTAAAGACGTATATGATAAAAGACTTTTTTTAAAGATTCAATTAAAGCAGAAAACTCCGTTGAAAAGGAAACAAATGAATATCATGATATTGTTAATGAAAATTTTACAGATATCAATATGACGCTCGCACACCATTATGAAAACATCCTCTCCAAACATAGCAATATTGAGGCAATGAGAGTAAGCTTTGTCAAGCAAAGCAAAACGAACTCGGTAGAAATATGTCCTTGTAATTTTATTTATTGCCAAGTTAAGTAAGTTGTTCCATACAGAGAGGGACTTTTTCCAAAGATGTTAAGACACCCTTTGAAGAGGATATCATACCAAACTGACGTTCGGACAGGACATTTCTCTTTGTGTCCATACTTTGCTTTAAGCAGCAAGGAATTCAACCAAGAAGTAGCGATGGGTTGCAGTATTGGTGAAATGAATGCAAATATTGCTGCGACTATAGGGCCCTTCGTGGAAGTTATTGAAACACAAGAAACTTGTTTTCTGACGGTTAGACATCTATTTCCTCCATTTGAAAGAAATGTTGTAGGAGTGAAAGTTGTTCAGCCTGCAGACTGTGATCTTCCACCAGTGCAGCAAAATAAAATGCCCGGACGAGAATGCGGAGAAGTTGTTGCTGCAGATGTTAGTAACGAGATTGATGCCGCTTTGGTTAAAATTGCTGGCGAGAGAAAGCCATCCAGAGGCCACTTTGTCACAGTAACTCGCGAAGAACTTTATAAAACAGGTTGCCAGTTTTATACTTTCTGTGTGTATTCCTTTTCAAAACCAATAACAAATCAGCAAAATCTACATAAAGAATACAAAGTATTCTCATATAACCTGGAAACAAATTACGAGATATATTTAAACTTATATTTTAAAACGAATTTCTAGGATGCAACAAAATAATTAGCCTCAAAAGGTTCTCTGACACAAAAGAAAGTTTCAGTGATGATGAACTCCGAACAAACACGGCATACAGTTTGTATGATGTTGATATCAAATACTGTATTCATATAATATTATTCAGCTGTAGAAATTTAAAGTCAAATTAACTTGACACGCGTAGTGACTGATAGGAGTTTGTTTTCCATTTTCTTCATTATAGCAACCCATACTTAAGTTATCAAAATGCTATGTTAGTTACGATTGACAGTTATTCGATTGTTTATTTAACAGGGTTTTAGAACACTATAAATTTTATCAGCAGATCTTGATTTGCATGTATTAAAACATTTTAAGACTTCTCTTTAAGCTTTTAGACTCTTAAAAGCAATTAACCGCCGTGTAACCAAACATAAGTTCAGCAACTGACTGCATAGATTTTTGAATTTACTTCTGAGGTATATAATTGCAAAAACAAAAACAACGGTTAGGTTTCATTTATTGAATACATCTTTGGTTATCAGATAATCTTTTAAGACATTTAAAACGTTTTATCTGCAGGACTCTCTCCAACCCAGATACCAACATTTGACAATGGCTCTTTAACAGATGTTATAGGATTGTCCATTCAAAATCAGGCAACAAGACCTATACTCAAGATAGGATCGAGAACTGGATTAACCAAAGGAGTGCTTACTACTGTTAATGGCATCGTAAAGGCGAATGACGACGTTTCGCTGCTATTTAATGGGATCGCGAACCCTAGATATTTTAGAAAACAGTTATTCGTAGATTCTTTAATTAAACAAGTATTTTGCCAACCAGGTGACTCTGGATCTGCTGTGTTTCTGTTGGATTCAGATCTTAAGTTGCATTGCATAGGGATTGTACTAGGTATGTTGACCGATGGCACAGCTGTTGTTACACCTATAAACACAATTTTAAACGAGTTAGGACAAAAATATCATAATAGGACGTTAGAACTTAAACAATTCAGGCTAGAACAAATGGATGTAGAATCGCATAGTTAAGAGAAAAGCTATTGTCGAAGTTTCAATTTTTTCTACCGGAGAGTGAACTATTTAGAACTTAAGAATTAGCCAGATTTTTACCAGAAAATTTGCTAATTAATCTTGAACGCAGTGTATAGGTTTAAGTCCATAAATGTTTTTCAGTAACATTTGATAACATTGATAAGATAACATTCAAAAACATACTATGCCTTTAAAACTTTTAAAAAGACCAAGACGATTATAGGTCTCATATCAGTTGAGAAAGGTTTATACGTGAATAGATACAGCATATTTTACAGCAACATGATTAACGCCAACGACTTACCATAGTTGCATTGTATATACGCATCACCATACTAATTTCACATTGAAACGTAACAAATACGTATTCGTTTATCTATATCATTAAGACATTTTTTAAATATACACCTTATTGCCATAATGATAATAAAAATTTGAAATCACCATCACCAGCAATATTATCATCATCATTAAACCAAAACGTTGTTGATAACGTCATTATATTAGGATAAGTATGTTATTCTCTTTATGTCTGGCCATTCTCTACTGTTGTCCATTGATCATACAGGTTATAGCGCAATAAAATTTCAACCATGTGCTCAGCTGTAAATAGTGAAAATCAAATTTAACAAATTTCAAATGAATATTTAGGGCTAACCGCACTCCTCCCAACCACGTTCATCGATAAAAAGAAAATCATCGAAATCTCAATAATGGAATAAATTACTTCCTGGTACAAATCGAAAGTAGATTTCTATAGATTTCTACTTTCATTTTAAACCAGGAAGTAAGTTTTCCTTGAATTTCTTGAAAACCCTAACAGTATTTTGACGAATTGTCTCTAAAAATTGTAGACCAGCATATACTTATTTCAGGTATGAGTTGGTTTGGTATATTGTCCATGACTTTCAGAGTTCTCATGCAAACGGTTTTTCTTTTGTTTTAGTATGTGCTTGATAATTAGAACATGAATTAGACTAAATTGAGCTTGCAAACATTAACTACACCCTTAGCTAAATACATTTCTTTAATAAAATCTAGGTGGCAATAAGTATTTCCCCCAAAATTCCTTTTTGAAATTTTAGCCAGTTTTTGCCATTTGCAATGTTTGCGACGCCTTAAAGCGCTATTTAACATTTAATACTCTCCATAACTATTAACTATTTTAAAGTAACCAAAAATATAATTATAAATCACATTTTATTGAGATTAATTACCCTTGTTTGCGGGGGGGGGACGGATGGTATGTACTGGGTTTGTGTCTTAACCCGTTACCGATGTCCTGCAGTGATTGTTACGTATATCAGGGCTATCCGATCAACCTTTTTTGGGGTTGTCCCGGTTAGCTCAATCGGTTGCGTCGCAGGAATTGCAGGGCTAGGCGCTGTCGCCGTGACGGTGCGGGTTCGCTCCCAGCTAGAGGCACTATCATTTGAAATTCACAGTAGCGCTATTTGTGCAGTGTGGCGGCCGTAAAAAGTCTCCCCGTACATAAAGTCAGTACTGTTATCAGTAAAATTAACCCGTTACCGATGTCCTGCAGTGATTGTTACGTATATCAGGGCTATCCGATCGACCTTTTTTGGGGTTGTCCCGGTTAGCTCAATCGGTTGCGTCGCAGGCATTGCAGGGCTAGGCGCTGTCGCCGTGACGGTGCGGGTTCGCTCCCAGCTAGAGGCACTATCGTTTACATGGTTGGCTAAGCACTGACACCGTATTTGTAAGGCTTTAGGGCTATCTATACATTTATCATTTGTTCTTTCCTTTTTAAGATTGTCATGCATATCAACTTTTTTTCTTACGATTGTCATGCATATCAACTGTTTTTCTTAAGATTGTAATGCATATCAACTTTTTTTCTAAAGATTGTCATGCATATCAACCTTTTTTTGTTAAGATTGTCGTGCATATCAACCTTTTTTCTTAAGATTGTTATGCAAGTCAACCATTTTTCTTAAGATTGTAATGCATATCAACCTTTTTTCTTTAGATTGTCATGCATATCAACTTTTTTTCTTAAGATTGTCGTGCATATAAACCTTTTTTCTAAAGATTGTTATGCAAGTCAACTGTTTTTCTTAAGATTGTCATGCATATCAACCTTTTTTCTTAAGATTGTCATGCATATCAACTGTTTTTTTCTTAAGATTGTCATGCATATCAACTGTTTTTCTTAAGATTGTAATGCATATCAACCTTTTTTCTGAAGATTGTCGTGGATATCAACAATTATTTATTAATATTGGCGTGTATATCTTAACGCTGTCCATTGTCAGCTCAAGAGGGTTTACTAAATTCACCGATACCAGCATATGCCTAATCTGAATTACAACGACATTAACTGTCATGACATAAATGTGGCTGAGCTGGGTGACGCAATGTTACATTTTTTTGCATACGTGATCGGAACTCCGCCCAAGTCTGTCAGTGCCGAGAAAATAACTAGCATCGCCGGACTTAGCCACGTTTCAGCTTTAATAGTTACCAAATAATGTAAGATATTTCTTTATCGTTAATGATACCTACATTCCTGTTATGGTGAAAAATGAGAAATTCTATTTAGTTAGTAGTACACCATGTGCCATTTTTTCTTTACGTGTTTAATCAATTTACTTTTCTTTTCTTTTGTTTAATTTTGTTTCATTTCAGTTTTAAAAAAGCACTTGTTTGCTAGATACTCCTATATCATTTTATTAAATGGTTTGAGACGAGAATATTAAACTCATATTGATTATATATGCTTTAATTATTTCATTAGAATACCTTCAATTTTAAAAAAATAAAAGCTACAAATATATAAATACCTTATTATAAATAATAATAATAATTAAAGAACCAATGTTGATCTAACGGTGGATATTATTTACTTATAGCTCTAGGTGTCTTAAACTTACTCAAAAGCGTATGGATATTTCCCAATATTTGCAATTTTCAAACAAATCAACACCTAGCAGACTTATACGTTACTCTTATTTGTGTTTTGAAACTTTTAAAGTATCGAGAAAATTTCTTACAAGAAGAGTATTGCATGTTCTTGGTTTGCTTTTTGATTTTTGTGTTTACTAACATCTCACAAAAGTTACGATAATCTTTGCACTTTCAGTTATTTTACTTATTAAATTCCTTTGAGGTAGGTGACATATGTAGTCGTCGTCAAGAGAAAGTAACCACATTACAGTAATTACTTGTACTGCCAGCTTAACCACTGATTGATAAATAATGAATGACAACAAATTTGACGTTGTACTAAGTACGGAATTTAAAATAAGCAAAATACTAACACCATTTAGTCATTCTTAAAAAGTTCTCTTTTCATCTATTACAAGAAATCTTTGGAACCTTTTAATATCGATAAAAATGGAACTATGATAGCCACCGAACACGGCAAATATGAAAATATTGCAGGCGCGGTTTCATTGAGCCTGTTCATGGATACAATGTAGTAATGGACATGCATATTACTGTCCACGCCGCCGAGCCCGGGGTTGAGCCCAACTCAATATTTTCATCAATTATAAGTACAGTTTTGATCCATCCCAAACGATGGAATGCATATGACGGTTTAATACCGTTCCATGTTCAGCCGGGTATGGTCACCAGATAAAATGGGTTTGCCCTAAACGAGAAAATAATAGGCGGAAATAACAGAGTGGGATTTGACAGGGGATCTGAGAATGTAAATCCTGCATATCAAAGGCAACGCCAAAGGCAAAATTTTAAAAAAAAGCAGGAAATATATCCTTGGTGTCATTGAACAATATCCAAAACTATGTTGGCTGGGATATTGAAACCACCCATCTTTAAACTGGCCGAAATATTTAAAAAAAAGAAGTTTTTGAAGTATTATAAAGCACATAAATATCGTGCTTAACGACCTTCAAAGGACGTATTTGATAACAGCATTGATTGAATGTACGGTGAGAATTTCTTGTTATTTTCAGTCATCCGTAAAGTCAAAAAAAAATCAACTACTCAGCTTTTAAATTTTTGCAGCAGAAATAGCCAAATATTGACTTCGAAATTATCTAAAATTGCAAGTTTGTACCAGTTTTAAATTCCATTTAGTTTATGTAAATCCTACTGTAATGCAAAAGTGGTATTTTTATTGACGGCCCATATATTTTGCATGCAATTCAGTTCATTCATACTCTACGAAAGCGACAAGAACATGGGCAGGATATAGACCTTTATTACTTGCATTTCTTTTTATTACAACTTCATTTATCAACCAATTGGTGAAGACATGTCTTCTTGAAGAAGAAAACCTGTAAACGTGGTGTAATTGAATCCAACGACTGTCCTGTCAACATCACGATGTTGAATACTAACGTCATCCCCTTTTTGCAGCTGTAGAGCGACCGTTTGACTGGCTGTATCATATCCCTTTATTTCAAATCCGCTTAGGTATAGCCATGTTAAAATTTCCCCGTTTTTGACAATGTTCGCGTGGAAGCTGACGGAAGCTGGCGAGAAGAGTGTCACGGAAAACACGTAGATGCCATTGACTGGAGCTACGAATATACCCACGTGACCGTTATAAGCGTTGCCGACGTTAGTGATGACGTTGTCGAAAACTATAACTTGATGGTCGCCTGCATGTTCTATGTAGTGATCGGAAATGGTTGCTGTGAATGCTACAGGAAATTCGCCTTCCGCACCTCGAATTCAATTTTTTGTCGCAACTGATAAAATAGAATTTGCATTTAAGTACATTTCACCAACGAAATTATTCTACTAGTAGACAGTTAAGAGTATATTTTGAAGAAAAAAAAATACAGCCTAATTAAATGCACACCTAGTCAGTTTCGTCTCATAAACTGATGATTTGTTCTCCGTGACGTATTCCGTTTTGTCAGAAATTTTAACAACTTCTAACTTTTATTTAACGACGGAAAGTAGATGTTCATTTGAAATAATCAACTTAAAAATATTCTTAAAACTATCATGAAATTCAGCTTTAATTACTAATAAAAAGGAAAGAGCTAAAAACAAGCGCAACCACGAAATCGGACGAACAAACCAATATAATCTACATTACATGTATTTAGAATGGTGTAATTATATTGAAAGAATATTCAATTTTAGTTTTATAATTAATGACAAAATGATACTAAAAGTACACGAAAATCAATGATAGAATACTGCCTTTAAAACACGTTTTAGAGGAATGACTAGTGGATATAAAAAGTGCAGAAAAACGCATACTTGACCCGTCATCTGTTAAAGTGATTTCCTGGTCTCCATGTGTTTCAGTTCTAATGTTGTAATTATTTCCATCCGAGGCTGAAGACTCGTCATCTGCTTTGAAGAATTGTTTCAGAGTTGTCTCCAGTCCATGTGTACGCTTCCGCTGCTCTTCAAGCTCACCCAGTAGTCTTTCAATCTGAACTTGTCGGTTCGTGTCCAAAGCCTCAAGCATCTGAATGGTGTTTTGATTGTCATCGACGCGTTCCAGTAACTCTTTAACAAGATTCTCGTTCTCCTGAAAACGTAGAAGCAATGCTTGGAAATCAATTCCAGAATCTAAGTTTACAACATTTAAGTGGTCGTTTTTACTTTCAGATTGAGCTAGGCTCTTTGTTGCTGTTAAAGTCAATGTAAGCACTAATATTACATACATTTTAAATGAATCCCAATATAACGTTTCAGAATGAGTGCTAAAGTTCGGAAAGTAAAAGCACGTTAAGATAAGATGTTCCGATTTATTCTTAAATGCACAGTTCAACAATATGTAGAATATTTATTAACAGGTGATTTATTATCGTATGTAAGAGAAGGAACGGAACGTCAAATTATACCTAATTGGATTTGTGTTGTTTATAGGGGTAAAAGAACGCCATTTTCCACAGTTTATCGCTGGTTTACTTAAATTCCGTTCTGGTCACGAAACAACCCAATATGCTCCTAAATTGAAAAGACCCAGTTACTGTTACTAAATCGAACATCAACAAAACCAAATGATATTGCATGTACCGTGGAGCTAAACGAAAGTCGTTTTCCACAGTTTATAGCTGGTTTACTAAATTCCGTTCTGGTCAAGAATCAACCAAATATGTTCCTGATTTGAAAAGATCTAAGCCTACAGTTACTAAATCGAACAACAACAAAACCAATTATCATCGAGAAAAAGATCTGTTAGACAGCTAGCCCCAATGACAAAATTGGGTTTTGTTTTGTTTTTCATTCTGAAGAAAAACCTCAAGGTTAGGACAATAAGTGCTCATTTGATCCACATTTACTCATTGAGGATCAGATACTTACAAGGATACAGATTGCTACAAAACAGCTAAAGAAGTACCCAAAATATCAGAAAATATTATTTGGTAGCCTCATCAGGTGATAAGACATGGGTCTATTTTTTTGAGCCGAAGACGAAAGTTGACAACACGATAAGGGCTTTGAAACTGAGAAAAGGCCAAGTGTTGTTAAACGAAAACCGACAGCAGAGAAAAAATGCAATTTTCAATAAAAAAAATGTGGACAAATCATGACCTATCTTTTCATAAACTTAGGGGTGTGCCTATCAATAAAAATATGTCCAATATACAGTTAAAGATAAAGTTACAGTATTTAACATTTAAGTATGAAACAGTGTACTCTAGATGAACAGATTTTAATGGCTATCTTTCATAAGACACTATTGATATCGACTTTGTCAAGATTGTCAACGTTCAATTTCAAATTGACGTGTCTATCTTCATCCCAACTGTCCCAACTAGCTCAATTGGTTGCGTTGTCGGCATTGCAAGGCTATGCGCTGTCGCCGTGGCTGTGCGGATTCGCTCCCATTTATAGGCAATATCATTTGAAATTCACAGTAGCGCTATTTGTGCAGTGTGGCGGCCATAAAAAGTCCCCCAGTACATATAGTCATTAGTTTAAACTTATTTATTTTACATCGATTTTGAAACAAGTTATTCCAACTTAAATTAATCACGCTCGATGACTGATTCCTGGGTTACCAACCAGTACTCGCGCCGAATGTGGATTGAGGAAACTGCAGACGAACCTCATCCCTGGTGGGACTCGAACCCGCAGTCTCGGGATCTGGAGTCCGACGCTCTATTCCTAGACCACTAATCTTCCACTTCCACTGTACATATAGTCATTAATGTTAACAGTAAAATAATCCGTTACCGATGCCGTGATGATAACGTATATCAGGGATATCCAATCAACATTGGAATCGCAAGGCTAGGCTCTGTCGCCGTGGGAGTGCGGGTTTGCTCCCAGGTAGAGGCAATATCGAATGAAGACTGCATGCCTACTTTGGTTTATTTCCAGCATATCAAACTGGTTCTATATGGAATGGATTTTTGTCGCTTATAAAATCTTTTTTTTAATATTTAATCCATTTAGGTAGGCTGTAAATCGTAAATAGATGTACAACTTTATCGAAAATGGATACACATTTAAGCGAATACAATTAGATACGCAGATACGCATATGATAACGACCTAACAATCGTTCATTATCAGCTACATCATCATAATAATGGTTATCACTCATGTACAACCTATAATGCAGCTCATATAGCAGCTGATGTCCGGATATTTCCATTTAACAGGTAAGATGTAGCCTTAAATCTTCTTATAAGAATTCAAGCGTTTGCCTAGAAGACACTTAAAGTTATAAATGACCCCGAAAAGTCTGAATGACTTGCCTTGCATGTTTAATTCTAAATCCATTTATGTATTTCCCCGGCATTTCTATAACTTCAACGCTTACTAACTTGATTTTTAGCCGGATAATATGATTCATACATTCTTAATGGGAGTGACTGACTAAGAACTTCACATGTCATAAATATAAGCAGAAATCATTACAGAAAAATTAATTCATTAACATTACAACTTACGTGATATTCTTACAACAAACCTGCAAGCAAAGCGATCGGGGTGATTACTGAGCGTTGTCTGTTAAAGGCCCAATAAACTTGTCAAAACGTTTTTTTTTTATTGTGAAAATTAATTAAACACGTTGACCCTTTTCAAAAGAAAGTATAAATGACCAAATATTTATGTTCTCAAACAATCCCAAATCATTGAGACCCGGTCCGAATTAAAACGTCACAGTATTTTGTAGCCCACAAAATTACTAACCAATGTTTACAATCACTCGGCGAAAAGTTATCGGTTTTTTTCCCTACGTAGGCCGTAAGAACGCAGAACGCGGTGACGTCATTCACATAAAAGTTGTAAACACAAAATCATGCAAACATGGAAAGAAAAAGACGAGGAAAAATAGAGATTCTTCAAGTTTTAACTTCATTTAATGGGAAACAAAGAAAGATGTTAATGTTATACGACCCATCCCGGTAACGGCTTTTAGTGGGGAATACGTCATCAATTTATGCACTTCTGCATAATTAGCGACCGTCGCCCGCCGAGAGTTGCCGAAAATCAGCTCGGAATAAATTCGCTGTTTGTTTTGTAAACAAGATAACCGATCCGCAAAACATGCTGCAAATCAATAAGATAATACCCTTTTCTTATTGTAAGGTTTATTTTTTGTGTTATTATGCATACAGGTGAAATCTAAAATGTTTAGGTTAATAAAAAATATGCTGTTTGACAAGTTTATTGGGCCTTTAATTGTCAACTTATCAATATCGTGATTAGTACCCCAATTAAGCTTTGAGTAGATGGTATGAGGGTGATAAAAACTTTTTTAAAATGGCATATATTACCTTTCTATAACAAGGTGAAATATGCGTATCAGGAATTGCCACATTCAGAAAAAAACAGCCTTCCCACACAGACAAGAAGGAGAAGAAGATGAAGAAGAGGGAGAAAGAAAGAAAGAAAGAAAGAAAGAAAGAAAGAAAGAAAGAAAGAAAGAAAGAAAGAAAGAAAGAAAGAAAGAAAGAAAGAAGAAAGAAAGAAAGAAAGAAAGAGCATGGTTAGTAAAATGATCAGTTTCATAAAAGACACCACAAACAATTAACAAAAATGGGAACCCAAGGGATTACCGCCTTGGAGGTGATATTAGCTAATATTGAATAGGTGATATCATCTTATCGGATCCCAAAAACATAATACAAAATTGTAAAATATGCGCTAATTTATGGAAAGGGTGATATCAAATGTTTTAATAGTAATAGGATATCCTATACATTAAGACTACAACTAAAATATATAATAAGACGAACAACGCGCGCAGTAATTGAATACCCTTAACTGCATTATTCGTTTGAATATTTTAATAATAGCAGGTAAACACACCGTTTTTGTGATATTTTACAGGTAAAAGAACAAGGAAATGGGAGGAATACTATCAAAAGGTAAGCTTAATGTACTTATTTTCAGTAAAATAGCAGAATCAAACTTGGAGAGGTTATAGTCTTTGAATACTAAACTGAAAATTCGAAACCTCGAACATATAAACCTCGGGAAACCTAGAAGCAGTTTTCCTTGTCCCACCACCAAGCATCACCAGAGTCTATTGATATTGATCCTATTGGAAATAGTCTATGACCAAAGAATTTTTATTATCACTCAGTAGGAGGCTGTGTTGAGATGATACATGTAACAGCGTCTTTTAATTAAGATAAAGAAAGGTATAGCCGATTTAAAATCTGCATAAGAAAAAGAGATAGCCGTCGCGTCAGCAGTAATATGGTATCGATAGGTGTTATGTTGATGTTTATTATAACACAAATACAATATTAAATGATCACTAATTTATTATAACTAAATTACTAAAGGTAATCTTAAGTTTTTTTATTTGTAAAAACATTATCTAATCGCACGAGATTAGGATAAAACAAGTGAAATACATTTAAAACTAAGTAACTAACCATTTCAGATGATTTTTGCTCCACTTTGGTACATGGGCTACCATTGGCAAATTAATAACGCGTTGTCTACATCATAGTATGATCCACTAAACGTATTCTATTACTAAATTATATCTAAACCATGCTGTTTTTCATACATTTTATCTGAATGTTAGAATAAATTATGAAAAAGAAAAGCTTATCATATTGGGAAACCAATCGTGTTATTCAATAAGGCTGATTTTTGTGCGGGTCTTTTATAAACACACTTTTGATTTATTTTCAGAAAGTCCAAAGGATGAAGGTAAGCTATGCCCAAGATTATTAAACTAAATCTGGAGATCAGTCTCAAATCTCAAGCATCTGAATGGCTGAAATGGCGACCAGTCGCCATTTCAGCCAATCAGATCCTTGAGATTTGAGACCGATCTCAAATTTTAGTTTCATGATCTTGGGCCCTGTTCTCTTTGCCTTCAACGTTATTACTACTAATAAATAAGAGTATTTGGTAACACAATTTAACATTTTCGGGTGATCCCTCAGACACTGCGTCACCAGTCTAAGCAATAATTAGGACTTGATTTGTCACATTTAATTGGTTTATGAATAAGTTATTTCTGGTAAGTAATGCATCGAAAATTGGTAGAAACTTCTTTAAGATTAAACAATGATTAGATAATATCTTTTTAAGACTTAGCATTTTTCAGAATGATTGCGTTTAACTTTAAATTAGAAATCAGTCAGTGATCACATTTCAACCATTGTACAACATATTCTCGATGCTTATTTATGAGATTCTTTGAAACTGGGTTCAAAAAGCGGTTTTCATAAACCGCTCTTAAATGTAAACTGGTCATTTACCTCTAAAATTCTCAAAAGGTGTAACAAAATCTCAAAAGTGCAATCGCCGAAAAAAATCACCGAATTTTAAAATAAGAAAAACAAAATATATATCAAATTCCACATGCGGAACAGTTGTAAAGAATGAAAGATGCGGATTAAAAAAACTAATTAACTGAATTGTTATCTCAAATAAGTGTGGCTTTTCAAAGAATATTAAATATACTTATTTGTTTTTAAATCACAAAAGATCGTTTAAGGGCCTGCCACACTCCTCCCAATTCTATTAATCGATAAAAAGAAAATTATCAAAATCTCAATAACGGCAAACTGCTGTAAATTGAAACTTTGCACAAATGTATGTTATTAATGTATCTTTATTTTACAGATGGTAAGACACGTTAGAAAAGTAAAGAACAATAGCGAGATCAAAAAATTCCCTCAACTTCTATTTACATAAATTCACAAAAACTAAAGAACACAAAACATCATTTAAAATGCCCTCATGAGTAATATGATACTGACAACAATTTATTGTGCCCTCGTGATTTACATATGTAAACTTTACGAGATATTAGTAAAAGTGTGTTTGACCTTCAATTTCCTGGTCGCGTAAACTGATGACAATCACTGATTTCGCTTTTAATAGTTGAAAGTTTTTTACAAAGTACACAACATTTTCTTGTCAGTATCATTGCGCTTACGAGGGAATTTAAAATTATGTTCTGCATCCCTTAGTTTTTGTGAATTTATGCAAATAGAATTCAAGGAATTTTTAGGTCTAGCTTTGTTTCTTTACTTTTCTAACGTGTCGTTCTGTATGCAAAATAAAGTTACATTAGTAACATTCATTTGTGCAAAGTTTCATTGAACTGCATTTTGCCATTACTGAGATCTGATGATTTTTATTTTATCGATGAATAGAATTGGGAGGAGTGTGGCAAGCCCTTAAAACAATATGTCAAAAACATTAATCTTGATTTACAGGTGCCCATATTGACATTAAAGCTTGGGCAGTTGCAGTCCCTTCACATCAGCTCGGACCGTCTTCATTTACTACAGGTAATTTGTTTTCTTGACGAAATCTGCAAGTAGTCTGATAACTGTGATGCATTTAGACATTTCTTGCATTGAGTGAATATTATTAATACGACATAAAATGAGGCTTTATAGGTAATGCATCTTACATTCCAGAACGAGTTTGTAATAATTATATTTTTCCCAATATTATTAGCCACAAATTTCTTTTAATATCGATTTGCAAATTGCCAAGCTTGATGGTTTATAGAAAACTGACAAATCGTTTTATTTGTTTAATTTTCTATGGACAAATCTAAATACATGTATTGCCGTTCAACACTTTTTGGCTCAATCAAACTGAGCCTGTAATATGTTCATGTTTCTCGTGTTCGATGGCATTCAAATTTCCTTTTTCATCTATTTCAATACATCACATCTTTATTTATAATAATAATATAGAATGGGTCAAATGTTTCAGCACTGTTTGATCCATCTTTTAAATAAAATATAATTCTTTGTTTTATTTTATCGTTCTCGATTTATCAAGAACTTCATGTACTGAAAGTTGACAAGTTTGATCGTCCGAGCCCATCTAGTGCAATTTCTTGTTTTGACCTGTTTTGTTTAAAAGATTTACACCTATTCCTCACATTGTGTTTTTACGCTGTACAAAACTTGTGAAATATTTACGGTCGGAACTCCAAGTCATCCTGTAACCGATTTAAATAAGACGTAAATAATTGGACACAACGTCGCCAAAATCTATTATTTGATACGCACATAAATGAGTGATATAATGATATAACACGTCACCTTTGTGCAAATACGGTTTTATATTTCATTCGTACTTAAACCATTATTGTACTGAGGTGACGAAACTATTGTTGTAATATCTCAAAGCTGCATATTATAAATTTAACCTATAATAGACTTTTTTCTTGTATAGTTGATACTTTATTTTAAAGTATTTAAAATCCCATTATTGATCGATTTTATTCTTCTGCATCGTAAAATATATCTTTGATGAACCGTTAACCGTGATTGTTATTTAGAAGCACAAACTTACTGGCAGATTTGTATACATGTGCTGGGCAAAATACGTTTATATATGAAGCAGAAATGAACTTGCAACATATGTATACGTGTGGATGGTAAATATGATTCAAGTAATATTAACATACTTTTTCCTTCGAATTTCTATCACATCCCAAGACATTTTAGAAGATAAACATCAGTAACTTTCAACTACTTTAGACAGGAATTCAATATGTAAACCTACCATCAACAAATTTATTTGGACTATTTCAGAACACTCTCGAACTGAATTGATTATAGACGAAGATCTTCTCTTAAATTTCGGTGTTACAGGTTTGAACTATCATATCAAACACAACAAGAAAGATTTGAAAAGGCTTAAAATAAACCTTCAGAAAATCGACAGTGAAAAAACGCTTTTATTCAAAGTATGTCTCGGTTTTCTTCTGAAACTTGAAGAGCTGGATATTTCGCATGCAACTGATGAAGAAATTATGCAGTTACATTTATTTGAAAGAAATGTTCTATCTATGAAACGTGTGAATATCCAAGGACCTAAATTGGATACAGGCACTGCCTTAAAATTTTCTGAGCAAAGTTTGACCGTCATTTGTTGTATGTGTGAAATTCAGGATCTTGCATTGCGCAATATGCTTATAAGGCATAATGACATGAAAAAGTTATTCGATTTTTTGAGCAACAGCAAGTCACTTCAGAATCTAGACTTATCAGATGTCAGATGTATTGATCACAATGAACAGTGCCAAGGTATTTGTCTTGACCTTTCAATCGACTCTTGCTTGACATATCTTGATATACATGTACACAGTATTTTTCAAGTACCAAAGTTAATAGCGAAAGATCCAATTCAGCCCGTTTCTATCTTACCTGGGTCGTTGACTCGACTGAGTCTATTTTTTGCAAATGGCCTATACTCCTCTGCAAGGCATGTTTGTGTTTTTGACTTATTGAGACAGTTGCAATTTCTCGTTCGTAAAACATTACATCTGAAACAGTTTGACCTTCAAAATATGACAGTTGGCTTCGAAAAAATACCAACCATCACGTTTTTCGAAGAGAGAATACACACCGTTTTCGAAAATGAGTACGATGAACCCGAACGCATAAAACTTTATACAAAGCTGATAGGAGATCATGTTGATTTTGAAAACACACATTTTAAATTGCGCGACTTCCAATTAGAGCGAGATACACATAATTCTTTTGCTGATTCGGTGATTTTAAATTTTGTCAGCTACGAGTTGGTAAAAAAGTATCCCGAGGAAGTGGAAGAGGCTTATGCATCTTCACAAGGTCCAGACAAACGTCCAGTCTTGGTTTGTATTCTTAAAACAGACATTCCAATTTCTGAGTTCGGGGGATTTCAACTTCAAAAACAGCTGCTTGCCAAAATGTCAATATCATCCTTAATAGGAGAAACTGCAGTTGACAGGGACTCGGATAAATACAAAGAAGTTGTGATGAATTCTTTTGAAGATCTAAACGCTACACTGGAATATCATGCATCACAACTCATTTTAAAACACAGTAATATCGAAGCTGTAAGAGTGAGTTTTGTCAAAATAAGAAAATCAAGTGATGTTGCAATTCAGCCTTGTGTAGTTATATACTGTAAAGTAAAATCTGCTGTTCCATACAAAGAAGAATGCTTTCCAAGCGTACTGAAACATCCAGATAAAAATATAACATTTCAAACAGATGTTCGCGAAGGGTATTTCCGTTTTTGTACATTTGAAAATCGAGGAGATATTTGGAGCAAAGAATTAGCCATGGGGTGTAGCATTGGAGAAATCGATACAAATGTTGGGGCGACTATTGGTCCGTTTGTGAATGTCGTTGAAACAGGGGAAACGTGTTTTTTGGCACCAAGGCACATGTTTCCACCAATTTCCAGACCAGACAACAGCATTGTTGGAGTGACAGTTGTTCAGCCATCCGATATATTTATACCACAGAATATGGAAAAAGAAAACAAAGAATGTGGTCAAGTTATTGCCTGTCAGTTAGGGGATCAGATAGATGCAGCTTTGGTCAAAATATGTAAGGAAAGAATTCCATCAAGAGGAAATTTCATACATGTCCCTAGACCAAACCTTACTTCTGCAGGTAAATAACACTACCTTACATAGTCCGTAGCTAAATACTCTTCTCTTCGTGTTCATTTCTAAGATGTAATAAAACACACATTTATTTCTGAACTCTTCTTTGACGAGAAAACACATCAAAACAAAGCAAATACCATTTTACATAATGTCAGATCGTTCAAAAATTTTATTATTTTATATTGTAACTCAATCAATAAAACAAATAAAACAAGGTAGCCTGCCTGGTCAAAGAGAAGGTTCTTTGCATTTTTCTGAATTTATTCTGTAGGTTTGCGTCCAGAAGAACTTCCAACATTTGACGACGGCAGTATACTCAATGTAAATGGTCTATCTGCCCAAAATCTTGTCACCAGTAGAATAATTAAAATCGGCATCAAGACTAACCTTACGACAGGCAATCTTTTAACAACAAACGGTATTGTAAGAGAAACTGTGAGTTATACAACGCTAGAGAGTCAGTTTAACGGCAGAAGAGAAAAGATGCATATAACTAGTCAATTGTTGGTTTATTCTGACCCCGGTAATGTGTTTTGCCAGGTCGGAGACTCGGGCTCTGCCGTATTTCTTTTGGATAGCGATAATAAGATGTACTGTATCGGCATGGTAATTGGGATCTTGAATGATTTAACGTGTGTTGTGACTCCCATACAGAAGATATTGGACATCTTAGGGAACCAATGTGGTAAACAACTAGAACTGAAGAAATTTAGTTTCACGGAGATGGACACGTCGTAATAAGTAAAAAGTTTGGGTAGAGAGCTAATTAACTTGAGTGAGTTGTAAGTGTTAGTGATTCAATACTACATTTATCAGACAGTAGATCCAAGCAAAATTTTATGGACCGACGGAAACATTTTTGTTGTTGAGGAAGTTGATGTTATGAAAAGTATACAACAAAAACAACAACAACAACATTTATTCGCACTAAAGCAAAAACATTGCTTCTGGCATATACACAACATAATGCATTCACATAATCATGTAGTTTTACAATCACACGATATGAGTAATATAATAATTATTTAAACCGGAAAAGGAATTCTTAAAAGAGAAACTTTAATGATAATCAATTATACATGTAAACTTATAAACATGAAAACTTGATATAACTGAAAGTTAATAGTTTAAATACAAGATGGAGGATCAATTTTTTAAATAACAATGAAAAAATAGTAACTAAGTCTCTAACTGACTGCGTAATCTTAAAGCTTTGTAAATGTATTTTTTCCAAATCCTAAGTTTTCGCATTTCGTTCTTTCATTAATTAGTGGAATTTACTAAAATTTGGTCAAAAAAGTGATATGGTTTTAAAACCGTTTTCGTAAATCTTTTTACATTGGGCATACTAACAAAAAGTGGTATTCATGTTCAATAAAATTAATATTGCATAATTGACATTTTCTTTCATTTTGTGGAATATTAAAGTAACGTCCTCGTTTCTATTTCTAAAGAATGTAATGAAAGTCGAAATCTAATTAATGCTATTCTGTACTTTTCTCTGTAATCTGATCGAGGTATGGTTCTAGTTCAAACGAATGTTTAAAGCGACATAGAGGATACAACATGACTGGTCATTTTATACTGAAATTATTAAACGAGTCGTCTAAATCGATATTAAACGAGGCTTTTGCCGAGTTTTATATCGATTTAGATGACGAGTTTAATAATTTTAGTGATATTAAATTCGTAATTGTTAAAAACGGAAAATAATCTATACATAGCTTTTGAAGCGTGTTCAGCTATGCATTTTTGCGTTCTGTGCCAGTTCCCATTTAAACAAATATACACCTAAGTATTTAAAAGAGTCTACAATTTCTAGTTTTTAATAATTTATGAAAAATTCAATGTGCACATGTCTAGAATTTCTTTCAAATATTAAGACCTTTGTTTTCTTTGTATTTATTTTTAATTGACATTTATTACAATAATGTTCAATGTCGTTAAGCATAAGTTGTAGTGACAATGGAGATGTTGCGAACAGAACTTGATCGTCCGCGTATAATATAAGAAAAAAATTTAATTCATTAACCGTAAATACACCATTTAAATCAGATTCTATGTTTTCAATAATGTCATTGACGTACATCATAAAAAGAAAACTGGAACTCGCATCACCTTGCTTCACTCCCTGAAGTATACCGGTTCGGATATTTCAACGTTGTGACGTAAGGCTGACCTAACAACACTGTGCATTGCTTGTAATTATTTTAATTATTTTATTATTTTTGTGCTTATATTCTCTTTAAGAAGCTTTTGCCATAGAAACCCTTAATTTATTTTGTCATAGCATTTCCCGTAATCAATCAATACGCTATAAGTTTTGTTCTGTACTTATAATTTTCGAGATAATAGCATGCAAAATGAAAATGCAGTCTGTTGTACTTTTTCCTTTCTGATAACCGAATTGGAAATCACTTATTTTCTCGTTCTTTTCTGACCACACAGTAAGTCTATTTAATAGAATTTGGGAGTAGATTTTAGAAAGTATGTTATTGGGGGTGATACCCCTATAGTTTTGAGCTTGATCTGGATCACCGCCCTTGAAAATTGGTGTAATAAATCCGAAACACCATTCCTCTGGATATATTGAGTTGTCAAATAGATTATTGTTCATTGTACATAGATATGGTGAAATGATAAAATATGCATCTTGAATTATTTCGATTGGTAATAAAAGTATACATGTTATGCTCATCTAATGAACACTTATTAGTCCCCTACCTGTTTCATCGGTTATAGGGCGATAAGGACATTATGGGCTAAGGATTATGACTACTGTTTTGTTTACAGAAAGATGTATTTTCTTTAGAAGCAAACATTGGATATTTATATTCAAAATTGAACATCATTGACAAACCCGCTAAATTTCATTCCATAACATAGTGTGGAATAAAAAGAAACACCAATATTTTTCATTCTTGCATTGCCAGAAATTAGTTGCAAATGTGAATCCGATTTACTTTTATTTAGTAAACCAGGTTTTCCTTTTTAAAAAAAGCCTGGACAAAACTTACAAAATGATTAAAACAAATTTATAGCAAAACGCGGACAATTTATAGCTTGAATTGAACCAAAATTATATTTTCCTTTGGTCATTTCGGAACTAAATCCGTTAGAAAATTAAGTTATATTAGGAAGGTAAGCGTAAACGGTTTAAAATAAAAAATATTTACATTTTATATAAAAAATATATGTTAACGATTTAATGTGTCGGTTACAGGTACAAATTGTTTTGGTTTTAAATTGCGTTATTAAGAGATAACAATAATAAGTTTACAACAAAGAATTTGTGTCTTCGTTTAAAAAGCGTTTATGAGAGTCTGATGACGTTTTCTTTTGCAGATTGTAAAATTGTATGCGACTATCGTTGCACTCAAATCGGGGCTAGGCGGCGTGAACAGAAATATTCTCTCCCATTTCTGCTCATAAACAAGTTCAATCCAACATAGTCTCATTAATTTTGATAATTGTCGTGGTTGGTAACTTGTAAAGATCCTTCGATCTATCTATCGTCGTTTCAGTCTCGACGTTGCCCGCTCCAACTTCACACAGCTCCTTGCTTTTCCAGATCGAGCCATGTCACAACCTCTTTCTCCTCTAGCTTTGACATGGCCTCAAGTGTCAAAACCTTTTTACCTTTTCTTTTTCTCTCTTTTTTCCTCCTTTAATTAAGTTTTAATTCTCACCTTTCAAACCTTTCATGACTTTTCTCAATTTCCTTAGCCTGCTTATTCTTAATACAATTTTGCAGCTCTTCTCCTGAATATAGCATCTTCATCTCCTAACATTTCCCAGTTAGTACCACTAAAGCAGTTTTGATCACATAAAATTATCCACAGAGTAATCAACAATGTTACTGATTTAGTGACGTTTAAAAACACGCTATACCTGTTATCATCACTTATCACTTAAATAAAATAGTGCGAACCAAGATTGCTTTATAATCATTTTAAAGAACCCTATTTACCAAACTAGACCACTACAGAACTTCAAGAAAATGCCTACCACCTACTGCTACAGACGATTCCAATACCATTAATTTGACCGCCGCTATTTTTATGTCACGTGACTGTCCGCCATGATTACAGAAGTGAAAATTCCTGAGAGTCCTTGACAACGCTATACAACGATCCTAAATCAAAAGTCGAAATTCGTGGCAAACAATGACAGATATCAAGCAGTTTCTTAAGCAGTTTTATAGGATTAATTGTGTTTTTGAATGCAACTATAAATAGAGGGTAGAGTTTAAATTTTGAACTGACTTGTAAATCGAATTATTGATCCAAACCAAAGCTTATGATGGAAAAGCAATGAAATTGTTCATTCATTCAATGTTTATGGTTTTTGATTAATTAATTGTTCCTTGTGATAGTGATAACGAAAAGTGAACACTGTAGACCCAGGATCTATACTTTAGAACCAGGGTCTACAATGGTCACAGATGTGAAAAATGCTGTTACTCAGTTTAACTTAAAACAGATGAGCTGAATTTTTGTTCAATCATGTTTCATGATAAATTAGTATGTAAACGGAAATACAATATATATTTAATTAATTTCAGCTTTCAAAGAAAGTTATTTAACTGTCATGTAATCTGAACAGTTAAATTCGAAACTGTGAAGTAAAGTGTAAAATCAATGCTGTAGACATCTTCATGAAAGTTGAAATTAGCCAGTATAGATGGCCAGTGTAGATCAAGTTTCATTCTATAAGGTCGGGCACGTCCGATGTGCAGATCCAGATCGACCGGCATATCCATATATTCTGATCAGGATGTACAATCAGTACCAGACTGAGTGTTCTTTTTATTAATAAGGTTTCAAGAAGAAGTTAACAGTGTAGTTAAAAATTAAGTGTGGTACTGATCTGGATCTAAACTAGTTGCCCATTTAATATGAAGGCTAAAGCTGTACCAATCAATTAAAGTGTAAGAAACAATGTCTCTAAGCAAGGGGAATTTTGTAGAGCTACGTACATGTAGGTATTTTTTATACTAGAAGTGGTAAATTTTGATATAGAAAATTAATTAATACACTCGTGTTTTTTATAATTAAAAGAGTACATATTTTCATTTATAGACGTCACAAAGTAACACACATGTCAATGTTAATGTCTCATCAAACTGGACTCACTCAATTATATCGTTTTTGACCAATGGATCTCTATTCAGTCAACTTTCAACTTTTTATTTCACATCAGGGCCTATTAGAGGCAAGAGTTAATTACAAAAACATAGTAACATCATGTAAACAAACAAGTGAAATACATGTACATAATTGTGCATAAGCATAATAGAAAACAAGAAATGAATATAAATAGGATAAGCACTAAACCACAACCAAATTGAGATCGTTGATCTGAAAGTCAGTATTACCTTCTTGCAAAAACTGGTTACTGGATAAGAGTAAAGAACATAAATTTTATCCCTGCTATTCATAAGTGATAAAAATTTTAATGTTTTAGGGTGTCTAGTATACTCGACTGGAATATATTTTCTGTTTCTGTTTGAAAAAAAAAATAAATCAAATAAATAAATAGTGAAATTCATCCCCTAAGGCATTAGTATTACATAGGCTACATTATTTGTTTTCATTTCCGTAATGGCGGACAGGGTGATCGAAGAATATTTGTCAGGGGAGATTATTCGGACTGTACTAAAAAATAGAATCGTCTATATAAAACAGGTTTTAATGGTTCAGCGTTTTCACTCGTCACCGAAGCTGATTCTGAAAGTACATGACAAACTGAATATTTTGATCATGCCGGAGCTGTAGGTTCATAACTAACAATGCAAGAATTGTTTGAGAAAGTTTGCAATAATCCTGCATGTACATCAACGAATTTATTATTTACATTACGATATATAGATATAGCGACGATATGCAAGAAAAGATTGTTTATATCTTCTCATAACTTAAATGTTATTTTGTTACACAGTTTGTTGATAAAATGGTACTTTTACCATAAATTGCATTATAATTAATGTCGTCTGCTCAACTTTATAAGGTCATTAAAAGGATTGACGTCAAATGTCCGAAGGTACCTTCTACCGTGACGCGCCGTTATTTGAACGCTAGAGAAACAATCTGGTTCTAGTCTTGGACAGAATAGCTGTATCCAAGCAGATCCCTAGCACAGAAGATATGGTACTAGAATGAAATGTTTTACTTTTAAATGATGAAACAACATAAATACTATACAAATAAAACAATTTTATAAAGTATTTGATATTTGATTGAACAAAATACTAATTGAACTAGAGCTATTAATGAATGTGATTAATAGTGTTTTGTCAGAGTATAGAGTAAAATTTGACAACTCAATACTTATCTTCATTTTATTCCGATTATATCTTCAAAATATAATTCCGTATTTTCAAAATGCTAAGAATCTGATCATACCACGTTAATTAAAAAGTTGTTTTCTCTGAGTCAAAAATGCCATGAGTTACACGAACAAATGAAAATATATTGTACACTTGATGCGGGGTATCTTGAAAACTGTAAAGTACAAGTACACCACAAACGTTTTGCAGAACAATCGACAGGCCAACACACAACCAACCTACCAAACAACCGATAGGATGAAGACTCCTGTATTCCCTTTTAAGTTTCGCTTGCGGGGATGTAATAACATTAATTAAAACAATAATAAAAATGTTTGATAAGAATATAACCATTGGCTACAGCGCGTATCGAAACAGTGTGGTAATTATCTTCCGTAGCGTTACAGCTCAGTACTACTCAAGGATAGCTTTTAAAAAAGCTAGAAGACGGCTCGTATATCATAAAACATCGAAGTGGACGAGGCTTTATGTTAACGCTTTGAAATTTTTGCATGCAAAAACAAATAGAGAATTTTGGGTGGCCAAAATATTTTACTTTACAAAATCGGGCTCCGGCAGGTCAGGCAGAAAGTAAAATTAGAGTATTAAGTTAAAGTATAATTAAAATTGCATGTTTTATATTAAATATATATTAAAATAATATATATATTAAAATCTAATGTGATGTGTGTTATGAAAGACTGAGAACGTTGACTTGTAATGACATTATAAACTGAAGAAAGCCAATGGCCGAAACAAATTGAAAAAAAGAGTTTAAATAGACCTGTCAATGTGGATACAAAAAGTAAAATCTAACAGTTTTTACAATACTTTTGCAGTTTAAATAGAAAACTGAAAAAATACAAATACACATACAAAGTAATAATAATAATAATAATAATATTATTATTATTATTATTATTATTATTATTATTATTATTATTATTATTATTATTATTATTATTATATTAATTATAATAATAATAATACTAAAAAGCTCTTATACTATGTTGATTCTTTCTAGTATTATATGACCCGGGACATCACGAGACCCGGAATCACATTTCAGCGGAATTTCTTCGTTTAGAGTTCCATTGAGACAATATCGATTTATAATTATCACATCGCACAAAATGTGATTGGGCTGATGTGGTTAAACAGTGGCATACAACTTGAGAGCCACATATGATGTATTAGTTACACCCATGGACCTTTAATAGAATTTACTTCCATACACAAACCGAGGAAACCCTTACAACAGTGCAAAAATTGAATGAAAAGTTACAGACATAATAGATGTTTTAAACTCAGATACCACTTCATTATTTAAGATATCTTAACTAGATCTTAATTTTCTTAAAACTTGCTGACGGCACGTTTATAATTTAATTGAATGTGGTCTTCTTATATATTTATCAACTGTGCGTGAGTCTAAATAAAACATGGGTCGAAATATTCTAGAGTACTTTAGCGCGGTACAGAGAGCGTCTACAAGTCTAAGCGTCAAGATGACCAAGGCCAAGGAAACTCCGGTTTTTGCCTAATTGCTTTTGAAACAACGATTTTGATTAGCTGCTATTTAATAATCCAATGATATTAAGGGATTGAAAAGCGGTATTCGCACACTGATTTCCTTCATCCATGAAAGAATCAATAGAGAAAGCGAGAACCACGAACTTCCGTTCAAACGGCTTAACTTGGTTTTCTCCGCTGTTTCATAGTAAATTCCTACCGTATATCCGGCTGCCCGTGGGCGAGCAGGAACAACTGCAACACCGAATACCGGTAGTTTCAAATTTCCACGAAAGGCCTTTTACAAATATACCATTAGACGTTTTCTATTATCTTTAATCAGATTATGGATTTGTTGAAAGGTCAGGCCCTGGAACTTTTGATGAATGTCCAAGTATATGGAATTGAATTGTAACAAAGTCAAAGAGAACAAGCATACATGAATTATCAATAGTGTTCAGAAAATAGAACATTAACTAAATGCAAAAAAAAGTATTTGATGTTTATACTTTTCATACTGATGCAACAGTTGTGTTTATCAACCAACGACAACAGGTGCGGAGAAATCTTCTTGAAGAAGGAAGCCGGAAAATAAGGTGTGATTGTATCCAAATATATTCCTGTCTACGTCACCATGTTGAATACATACGTCATCACCTTTCTGTAATTGGAGCACTACAGTTTGACTGGATGTTTGATAGCCGTTCGATTCAGCTCCGCTGAGGTACATCCATGTTAAAATCTGTCCGTTTTTTACAAAATGTCCGTGATAACTTGTGTGAGCATCAGAAAACAGAGTCACGGAAAACACGTAGATGCCGTTAACTGGAGCGACGAAGCTACCGAAGTGACCGTTGTAAGCGTTTCCAACGTTCGTGATTATGTTGTCGAACACTATAACTTGGTGGTTGCCGGCATGTTCTATATGGTGGTCTGCAATCGTTGCAGTGAAGGCCACAGTTATCTCATTGCTAACGCGCCTGATTCTGTTTCGTATTGTCGCTGAGAAAAGAAAAGATTACGCATAGACATTGTTTTGGAAGAAAAGTGTTTTTATTGAAATGCGCTGAAATAAAACAGATCTTGATTCAAGGCTGATAGCTGCTGTAGTTATGAAATTGTTTTTTCGTTTGAGGCCCCTATCCGGGTAAGCCGTTTTTATTCCAATACACGTGTATTTGTAACAGCCTCACAATTCTTAAAATAATATCAATATGTTTAATTAAGACAATCTAGGTATAGTAGACACGATAACTTTATCTTAAGTTGGCCTCAATTTTTTTCAAAAGCAGACAATATTTACAAAAAAGAAAAGTTTTTAAACGACGCCAAAACTAACAAAAATTAACGCATAGACCTAATTAGAAACAAAAAGAAATAAAAACAATGATGTTTAATATGTATTACGTATTGTAAGCGATGGTTAGCATATTTTAAGTAACATTAGTCCGGTTGCGTCGTTCAAGTTTGCATAAATCTTCTACAACAATCTTAGAATTTCTTTTTATCAATATTAAAATAGTAAATAAAAGTTCTATAACTTTACTTGACAATTGTTTGACGCCTTCAGTAATGCTGAATTTTTCTTCTTCATTGTCTTTATCAGCTGTATCAGCACCGTTTGTCCGTGTTTGCGAAAGCAAATTCTCCAGCATGTTTGTACGTCTCCGCTGTGCCTCTTGTTGAGTCTGAAGCTCTCGAATCTGACGTTGCTGATCCTGGTCAAGAGTCTGCAGTGTCCGAATTATTTCATTTTGGTTTTGCTCTTGCTCTTCAAGTGTCTGGATACGCTCTTGTAGGTTTTTGTTTCGTGTTTCAAGTGTTTGAACATGTCCATGCAGTTGATGCACTAGCTCCTCAGTCGTTTGAAGACGTTGAAGAACGTCATTGAGTTTACGTTTCATATCTGGTTCCAATACGCCCTCTTTTTCCGACATAACAATATCTGCTCCAACTGCAAGAAAAACAATGAATAGTATCATTGTTATTAAGTCCGTGGTTTGCTATACTTTTGTGTGATTTAAGCAAACTGAAGAGTTTAAATTGTAGTGCTCTTTATTTACTATATTCGATTTAACAGACATATCGGTCTTATCTCAGGGTCATTCACTTCGCACGGAATGGCTTTGTGATCTTAATATATTATTACTAAAATAATGTCAGTAAATGAATACAAATGGGCTTGTTTTTTTACATGTTATGGCACTGAATGTCCATATGTAAACTTTGATATCACGAGGCTCTGCAGCATAAAAATGTAGATGTAGATACATATAGGCAAAGTCGTGATATATGTGGCAACAACGAACACAAGTATACAATATTTAAAATTGGCAGTTTATTATTTTTTATCAACAATGAAAAAAGATAAAAACGTACCTCTAAAAGCCTACAAACAAGACGAATGAAAATATATTGCAGGCTCGGTGTGATTGAGCCTGTTCATGGGCAGTTATGGATATACATATTACTTCCCGAGCCGCCTAGACCCGGTTTGAGTGCAACTCAATATTTACACAAGTAAACAGAAAAATTTAGATCCATCCCAAATGATGGTATGCATAGGTCGGTAAATACGGAACCTTCAATGAGGTGTTTTCCGATTAAAACCATTCCATATTTTTTTCCTTTATATGGTCCCCAGATAAAAGAATGTGGTATACAAAACGAAAATAAACAAGAAGAAAAAGTTATAAATGTACTATAATTCTTAACAACAGAAAACTTACGTATTCATGTATAACTTCTTTCTCATCTGTCACTTCTTTTCTCCTTCTGCGAAATTGATGATTGTCATTGAGATTGACATAATAAATCGGATGAAGCTCGATTTGTTGCTTTTATCCCTGTCGTCGTGTTCTTGCTAATTTGACTTCAGGGGCTCTGGTCTCGGTAAGATCATCGAATACTCGCCCACTTGGCTTTGCAATGCTATTAGCTTCTTATGTTTTATATGTTTGTGTGCTTTAATTTGCAACATTGTTAAGCTGATTTGTGAGTTGGGGTCATTTCACTAAGACAACTTGTACTTGTTTGTTGATATGAGAACCTGTTGGGGCAAGTGTGAGGTTGGTGCACGCTAGAACCTGGTTTAAACCCCCAGTGGCAAATTGTTTTGCCACTGACCGTTCAAAGGCGCTAACCCATCGGGTTCTCACTTTCGTTAATTGTTTGTGACGTCCATTTAAACTGATTATTGTAATACAATGCATTTTTTTTCCTCTCTACTTTTTGGCTTTGTGAGGAGGCTGTGTCTGCTGGATGTGGCTATTCCTGATATTCATATTTCATCATTTTAACCGCTTCAAAAGATGTGTTATGTTGTTATCTCCAGTAAAACTTGTATTTGAAATTCAGCACGTACAATACCAAAAGAAAGTTTGCAAAATTAATGGGATTAAAGTTGAATTGATCGTCAATTATGATGATAATAACTTATTAACAACACATTAAAAATCATTCTTAACTTATCCGTGCTTCTGTTATAGCATATATCCCAGCATTTACCAGTTAACTGTTCTTGAATAACATTGTGCAATTCCTTTTTTGCAAGTAACATTTATTAAGCATTTTTTATTTTAGACAATTATCAGATTTCTTTTCTCAGACTTTATAATAGTATATAGTTATTTGGTTTATTGATACGGTATGGTATGACATTTTTCCGTCTGGGAGTCCTATTTCCCGAGCCGTGTCGTAATTTTGTTTAACATTTTGACCAGTTTATAGATAGGTGGTTTTCATATCCCAGCCAATATAGATATGGATATTGTTTCATCACCCCAAGGATATAATTTTTGCTTTTTAAATTTTGCCTTCGGCGTTGTCTGTGATATGCAGAACTTTTATACTCAGATCCCCTGTCTAATTTCTATTCCGTTTAGTGCCGTCCATTGTTTTCTCGTTAGAGCAAACCCATTCTTTTATCTGGGGACCCTATGCTGCTGAACATGGATAAGTATTAATCTGAAAATACCGCATTGAAGATTCCATGTTCAACGCCTAATGCATATCGTTTGGGATGGTTATGCTTGGAGTGTGTTTCATTATATCATTTTGGTGACGCTTATAATTATTCTTTTATTTGGTTGTTTTGGAGGCTGTGAATGCTGAATGTAATTCGCTTTTCTCATCAAAGTGAGGATGATTTGAATAATTTTGCGTTCCAGAATACCCGACATCGGTAGCCACGATACTGTTTTCCGACATTTCCGTCACTGATTCCTTAATCAAGCTTTCTCTTGAGATAAAAGTCGAGTTTCTACTTCTTCCACTGACATTAATAAACTATGTATTTTATTTAACTACCCGGTGGAACGCGACTGTAACTGATTTGGATTTCTTCAATAGTCGAGATTAAGATGGACGCAGATTTTGACAAAAAAATAAACTGAAAGTAAAACAAGGCTATCCCCAAGCAAATCTTGTTAGTTTTTTCATTAAAGTGTAAAGAAAACGAGCTGTTACAAATTCACACTTTACTTTAACACATTTACGTTTTTACAATGTGTTAATTAACCAACGACATCTGTTGTGGAAAATCTTATTGCAGAAGAAATCCAGAAAACAAGGTGTACTTGAACCCAAATATTCTGGCATCTGGGTCACTTGTCTGTATACACACGTCATCGCCTTTGTTTAATTGGAGCACAACAGTTTGACTGGCTGTTTGATGCCCTGTGGACTCTGTTCCACTTGAGTACATCATAGTTAGAAGTTGTCCGTTCCTTACCATACGTCCGTGGAAGCTTGTACCATAGGGCGAAAGGAGAGTCACGGAAAACACATAGATTCCGTTTACTGGAGCAATGAAGGTTCCAACGTGGCTGTTGTACGCGTTACCAATGTTTGTTATGACGTTGTCGAATACTACTATCTGAAGGACTCCTGCATGCTCTATGTTGTGGTCTGAAACCGTCGCAGAAAAGGCGATTGGTGTCTCGCTCCCGGCACGTCGAATTCTGTTTTGGTTTATGTCTGCAAAATATAGTTACATCAAAATTAGTTTGCTTCAGGTATATTGTGAGCGCTTAAACTACATGTATATGCATGAACAATCAGCCATTGCTATTTCCTTTCTAAAGAACACGTCGGTTTTGTGTCGATTTTTTGAAGAAAAAGCGATAGAAAGGTATCGCTGTGTCCGTCCGTCAGAAAAACTTAACGTTGGCTATAACTGCCATTTCTTATTATTTCTTTATCAAACTTCCAAATTATTGCTAATGACAACACGCTCGAGATAAATGCTAAATTCTTATGGTCAAGGTCTCATAAATGGAGTTATGCACCATTTTGTACTTGGATTTTATCACGAAAACTTAACGTTGGCTATAACTTTGCCAATTCTTAATATTTCTTTATCCAACTTTTAAGTTATATTGCTTATGACAACGCGCTTGAGATGATGTCAAATTCTTAAGGGCTAGGTCACATTTGATGGAGTTATGCCCCTTTTTGTACTTTGATTTTGTCGCGAAAACTTTATGTTGGCTATAACTTTGCAATTTCTTAATATTTCTTTATCAAACTTTCAAATTATATTGCTTATGACATCACACTCGAGATGATGCCAAATTCTTAAGGGCTAGGTCACATTTGATGGAATTATGCCCTTTTCTTGTTTAATTAGTGCTATCAAGCCTATCCGTTTTATCCTTGCAGTACATGTGATGTAGTTTGACAACATTTAAAAGCCAGTTTGCTTTCCCAATGGTCTGATTGAAAAGTCCGATTGAAAGTAGTGAGTGTGGATACGCACAAACATTTCCACCGTGACTAATGATTCTATATTTGGGCATTAAGGCTATCCGCAATATTTAATATAACTGTCACAAAAGAGGATACGTGTAGGTATAACTCACGAAAATCCTTTGTTTCTCCAGTGGCTGTCTTTTTGGTGAGATTGGTGTTTACATCCGGCTTCAATTTATAATTTCTCGTACGTCGCAATATGTTCTCGAGCAAACGGGTACGTTGACGCAGTGTACTTAGTACAGTCTGAAGATTACGAGCCTGCAGTTCCTGGTGTTTGACATATTTCTCGAGTGCCTGAATGCGCTTTTGTAAACTATTTTCGTGTATTATTCTTTCTGTTTGAAGCTGGTTTATTTCTAGTTGCTGATTTTCAACAAGAGTCTCAAGTGATTGAATACGCTCTAGTTGGATTTTGTCACGCATTTCAAGCAAATAAACACGCTCTAGTAGTTTGTTAATCAACTCATTTGAGCTGAAACATTGTTTCGAAATCATTCAATGACATATATCGGGTTGTTACGACTTCAGTCTTTGTTTGCAGAAGACCCCAGCACATTTTGCGACTGCTATTGTTAGAGTCAAAATAAAATTTATTCTAATTAAATCCATTCCGATTAGTAGATCTGCAGTTACACTGTAAGGTCTTCAAGTAGAAGTCCAAATGATAGGACAGAACACCGTTATCATTTCACATTTGAATTGTCCAAATCAACGCGGATTTGGGCCAAAGAATGATATCAATGTGTGATACTTATGTAGGTAAAGAATGTCAGAAATAATAATGTTTTAGGCTAATACAATACTATTACCTGTTCGAATATTGCTTGAGCTTCTCTTTGAATGTGCTTTAATTATATTGACTTGTTTGGTCAAATGAGAACCTGTGCGGCAAGTGTGAGGTTGGAGCACCCGAAGACCCCCACCCCCAGTGGCAAATTGATTTGCCACTGACCTTTCCAAGGCAGTACCACCTCAGGTTTTTTTCGTAAATTGTTTATGGTCAAAAAAAAGTATGTATTTATATTTAATCTAGAATCTCGACGGAACATGACGGATTGGAAACTTCCTAGATACTTTTCACTAAAATGGGCGTCAATTTAAGTTGTAGACACAGAAACAAGTAGAGGGTGTTACAAATAAGTTTTACACGAAAATAACTCTTCACGTAAATCAACAGAGAGACAAATAATAATGCAAGGTTAAAATCACAATGTTCAAAAACGACGGAATTTTAAATATGGTAAAATGTTCGTGCGAAAATCCGATTGATTACTGTAGAGCAAATTGGTTTGTTACAGATTTTAAAAGAAAAGAAAATTAAATGGCATATTGAACCGCATGGTGGGACCTTTGACAGAAGCACATGAGTGTCATAATTTTAATAGAGATCATCAATACATGTATACACATTTTACCGAGCTTATTAAAAATCTGACTACAATTGTGGCATTAAATATGTAAAATGTTTTGTGTTTGATTTGACCTATTGACCTAGATTTGGTTCTCAAGACCCAGTTTTTTACCTCGAAAGGTAAATAGTAATTGGATTAAAATATGGCCGCATTTTTCACCTTCTATATACAGTCATTACTGTTATCAGTAAAATAACCCGTTACCGATGTCGTGCGGTGATGATTACGAATATCTGGGCTATCAGATCAACCTTTTGGTGGGGGGGGTGTTGTCCCGGTTAGCTCAATTGGTTGCGTCTTCGGAATAGCAGGACAAAGGCGCTGTCGCGTGCGGGTTACCTCCCAGGTAGAGGCAATATCATTTCTTATGAATGTAAATAAGGTTTTTTTACCAACTGACCTAGATTTCCATTCAGATTGACCAGGTTTCGAAAAGGACCGAGCAAACATCGAGACAAAAATTCTGAGCATGTGAAAACGGTTCAGAGTAGCCACATACACACAAAAATAAAATATAGTATACATATAACCTCTTCACACAGACCAGCAAGAAAGCAACTGGAGTCAGCCGATTCCTAGCACAAATGATATTATTCTAGAATTTCACATAAAATCTAACTTTCAAATTATGCAACGATACTATACTTGAAAACTGTAGAAGTAGTTCGTGTAACACGATTTTTAAGTCCATAATCCCCCTCAAAACGTGGTCTGAGACACACGAAATTATGTCACGTACCTCTATACTCACTGCCAAATACATTAACGTTTCAATGCGGTAACACCTCAGATTCTCTTTTTCGTTAATTGTTCGTGCTGTCAGTTTTGAAATTAATTAGTTTAGTAACCTTTACTCTCTTATTTTCTGTTTCATTTTTGGCTGTTTGGGGAGTTTGTCTTTTTCTCATTTTGGCTGATATGCGTGTTTACTTGTTTTAAGAGTTTCAATTAAACAGTAGAAGTAGTTCGCGACACAACACCCCAGTATGGAGTGAACCGATGACAAGGGATTTAACACCGATATCAACTCTTGGTCAACTGGGGTGTTACATAGAGTCATCAGATTTCGCATTCACCAACATTTTGCTACAGAACAACCGACCGACAGACCAACACACAAACGCACCGCTAGAATGATGGCTCCTATAAACCCCTTTAAATTTTGCTTGCGGGAATGTTAAAATAGTATAACACGAAAAAATGATTCAAGGCAAATAGCTGCTGTAGATTTTTTGTCGTTTTAGGCCCCTATCCGGGTAACCCCTTTTATTTCAATACACATGTAGTTGTTACAGCGTCACAGTTCTTAAAATTACATCGAGATGTTTAATTGAAACAATTTAGGTATTATAGTAGACACCATAACTTTATCTTAAGGTGGCCTCAATTATTTTTTTTCAAATAGAGACAATATTTAGAAAAAAGAAAACAAATAAATGACGCAAAACTGACAAAAAAATGCACATTACGCATAGACCTTATTAGAAATTTTAAAAAAACGATGATGTTTCATATGGGTCCTTGTACATCGACGTATGCATACCATCGTTTGTGATGGATCAAAATTGTACTGTTTACTGGTGTAAATATTTAGTTGAGTTTAACCCGGGGCTAGGCGTTGTAGGCAGTGAAATGCATTCCCGTTACCGGCGATGAACCGAACCTGCAATATTTTCACATTTGTCGTGTTCGGTGGCTTTCAAAGTTTCTTTTTTTCATCTATTTCAGGTCTTTCTTCTCTGTCACTTCTTCTCTATATGCGTGAGATTAATGATTTCTCTCCAAAATCGACAGTGGCATTTACATAACGGATGCTTTTAACCGTTTTGAAAGCAGTATTATGGTTGGTATCTCTTGAAAATTTTGTTTTAAATCCAATCCGCACGCATGATGCCAACAGAAAGTTTGCTAATGCGAATTAAGTGCAATTTTATCATCCAGTATAATGATAATAACTTCTAAAGTATAAAATATCATTCGAACTTATCTGTGCTTCTGTTATAACATATATCCCAGCATTTACCAGTTTACTGTTCTTGATGATTTAAGAACCTGTTGGGGCAGGTGTGAGGTTGGTGCACCCTAGAACCTGGTTAAAACCCACAGTGGCAATTTGATTTGCCACTGACCGATCCAAGGCGGTAACCCCTCGGGTTCTCATTTTTGTTAAATGTTTGTGGTGTCTTTTTTGAAACTGATCATTTTATTAAACATGCTCTCTCCCTCTCTCTTCTTCTTGACTGTGTGGGGAGGCTGTTTTTCTGAATGTGGCGATTCCTGATATGCATATTTCACCATTGAATACTCCCGTGTAATACCTCATTGCAAGTATTTTTTGGCAATTATCAGATTTCTTGTCTTGGAAGATATATAGTGTACAGATATTTTGGTTACTATTGATACGGTATAAACAATGACGGCATATTGCCGTGTCGTAACGCCTTAAAAGTCGCTCTCTGTGTTGGGAACATAAAAGTCATTCCTCATTCTCCTGTACAGGACAACATCCGAAACATTTGTCAGTTTCACTCTTCCCTTGATAACATTTGTACAATGGATAATTGGATGTCGAAAAGAATAGAAAGTACCTAATATTCAGAAGCAGGGTTTTATTATTTCCAATAAGATAACTTCGTAAACATTCGGAAAACTCAATACAATTTGATGAAGCTCAAAGGAGTTTGCATGCTAAGAATCTTCAAATATGCTCGGAATATTTTATTGTCACATTTAATCATTTAAATATTATTTTGGTGGCGCTTATAAGCAAGCATCAAAGTGAGGATGATTTGACAAATTTGGCGTTCCTGAATTCCCAACTTTAGCCCATATAGTGTATTCCGACTTTTCCGTCGATTTGGTCTTAACCAAGCTTTCCCTATTGATAAAAGATGTGTTTCGACGTTTTCATCATACTTTTAAAAGAAGTGTATTTTATATAAGTACCTTACGGAACACGACGGCTACTGATTTGGAATTTTTCAATAGTCCAAACTAACATGGTTGCAAATTTTGAAAACATAATTTTCACGTGAAGGGTATTTTAGGTTATCCATAATAACAGAAAATACTTCAGGTCAGTTGTTGTGTGTGTTTTTTTCATAAAAGAAAACAAACTGTCAGCATCATGCATGTAATTTATTTTTTCATATTTTACATTTCTGTTACGATGTATTTATTAGCCAACAACTACTGGTGCAGTGAAATACTCTTGAAGAAGGAATCCAGAGAATAAGGTGTACTTGTTCCCATAGATTGTCCTGTCAACGTCAGCATGATGAATGCACACATCATCACCTTTCTGTAGTTGAAGCACTACGGTCTGACTGGCTGTTTGATGGCCTGTTGATTCAGCTCCACTTGCGTACAGCCTGGTTAGGAGTTCGCCGTTTCTTGCGATATTTGCATGGAAACTCACCCCGTATGGTGAAAAAAGAGTGACCGAAAACACATAGATTCCGTTCACAGGAGCGATAAAGCTACCTAGGTGTCCGTTGTAGGCATTACCAACGTTCGTTATAACGTTGTCGAATACTATAATCTGATTGTTACCGGCATGTTCAATATGGTGGTCGGAAATGGTCGCAGTAAAGGCAACGGGGGTTTCGCTCCCGGCACGTCGAATTCTGTTTTTGGTTATGTCTTAAATTAAAGCGGCAACAAAATATTACTTATTTTCAAATAAAACGTGAGTGCTTAGGCTACATTTACTGTCCTTCAAACGCATTGATATGGAAATCAGCGTTGTTGTTGTTGTTTTTTAAAACACACGTTTAATTTGCCAGATAAAATATGAGTGCTTAGGCTGCATTAACTGTCGTTCAAACTCATTGATACGAAAATCAGTGGGTTTGTTTTTATTTTAAACAAACCTTTAGTCAAAAACATTTCTTGAAATTAAATCTAAACCCTTTCGTCTACTTTTTGGCTGTATGGGGAGGCTGTGTTTTCTGGGTATGGCCATTCCTGTAATGCATTTTTTTTTCATTTACAAAATGACATCTTTACAATCCCACCAGACTGAATGGGATAATATCTACGTTATACTCACGAGAATGATTTATTTCTCCAGCAGCTGTAGATTTGCTCAGATCTTCACTTTTCGTGTTGACGTCAGGTATCAGTTGTTTGCCTTCACACATCTGTTGTATTGTAGTCTCCAGCAAACGTGTACGTTGTCGCTGTGAGTCTAGTTCAGCCTGAAGCCTTCGCGCCTGATTTTCCTGGTTTTTAATCTTTGTCTCCATTGTCTGAATGTGTTCTTGTAGGTTCTTTTCGCGTGTCTCTGCTTCTGTTTGAAACTGACGCATCTGTAGTTGCTGATTTTCGACTTGGGTCTCTAGTGATTGAAGACGCTCCACATGGCTTTTGTCACGCATTTCAAGCATATAAATGCGCCCTAGTAGTTGATTTACCAGATCTTCGTTCGATTTCAAGCGTTGAAACATCGTTTCGAAATCATGCAGAGCTTCGGTCGTTACGACTTCAGTCTCGATTTGCGGTAGAGCCCAGCACATTTTGCCTCCAACTGCCATTGTCATAGTGAATATAATTGTTGTTCTAATTAAATCCATTTCCGTTTAGAAAATATACAGTTAGGTCTGCATGGAAGTCCGTATGATAAGAAACAACACCTTATCGCACAGCTAAATATCTAATTCAATGTGGGCTAAGGCCATTAGAAAATACCAGTTAGTTTTACGTAATAGTTCGTAAAATACTTATTCCAAATACAACAATAAGTTTCGAATAGTAAGAAACATGTTGTTGGTGTTGTCGTATTCGTCATCGTTGTTGTTTTCTTCTTAAGTTACTCTTAGAATTGGCTTTGATTTATGTTTTAATAGCAAAAATTTAAAATTTTGTAATGGAAATAAAAAAAATAATTAAAAAAAAAAAAGTTTATTTGTTGCTTTAGACCTAATAATATGAAAATGAAAAACATTAAAGAAAAGGAAAACATTAAGGAAAACCTGCCTATTAACTCAGCTGATAAATAATACGTACAAGAACAAAATTACAACTGTCAGAAGTATGACACAACAACAATCAACCTTGAACACGTCGGTTAATCGCCTTGACAGTGGCAAAATGGTCATTGATACCAGAAGCAATTACTGAAGGTGACCAGAAATGCCTGACACCAGGAGCAGTGACTGAAGATGACAAGTAATGGCTGACACCAGGAGCAGTTACTGAAGGAGACCAGTACTGGCTGACACCAAGAGCAGTTACTGAAGGTGACCAGTAATGGCTGACACCAGGAGCAGTTGCTGAAGATGACCAGTAATGGCTGACACCAGGAGCAGTTACTGAAAATGACCCGTACTGGCTGACACCAGGAGCGGTTACTGAAGATGACCAGTAATGGCTGACACCTGGAGCAGTTACTGAAGATGACCAGTACTGACTGGCACCAGGAGCAGTTACTGAAGATGACCAGTACTGGCTGACACCAGAAACAGTTACTGAAGGAGACCAGTACTGGCTGACATCAGAAACAGTTACTGAAGGAGACCAATACTGGCTGACACCAGGAGCAGTTAGTGAAGGTGACCAGTACTGGCTGACACCAGAAACAGTTACTGAAGGTGACCAGTACTGGCTGACACCAGAAGCAGTTACTGAAGGTGACCAGTACTGGCTGACACCAGAAGCGGTTACTGAAGGTGATCAGTACTGGCTGACACCAGAAGCGGTAACTGAAGGTGACCAGTACTGGCTGTCACCAGAAGCGGTTACTGAAGGTGACCAGTACTGGCTGACACCAGAACCGGTTACTGAAGGTGACCAGTACTGGCTGACACCAGGAGCAGTTACTGAAGGTGACCAGTACTGGCTGAAATCAGAAGCGGTTACTGAAGGTGACCAGTACTGGCTGACACCAGAAGCGGTTACTGAAGGTGACCAGTACTGGCTGACACCAGAAGCGGTTACTGAAGGTGACCAGTACTTGCTGACACCAGGAGCGGTTACTGAAGGTGATCAGTACTTGCTGACATCAGGAGCGGTTACTGAGGGATGACTCCAGGAGCAGTTACTGAAGGTGACCAGTACTGGCTGACACCAGGAGCAGTAACTGAAGGTGACCAGTACTGGCTGACACTAGAAGCGGTTACTGAAGGTGACCAGTACTTGCTGACACTAGGAGCGGTTACTGAAGGTGATCAGTACTTGCTGACATCAGGAGCGGTTACTGAGGGATGACTCCAGGAGCAGTTACTGAAGGTGACCAGTACTGGCTGACACCAGGAGCAGTAACTGAAGTTGACCAGTACTGGCTGACACCAGGGGCAGTAACTGAAATTGACCAGTACCGACTGACACCCGGAGCGGTTACTGAAAATGATAAGTTAATGGTGTCCGATTCAGTTGTGGTAAATAGACACAAGGGTGGACGAGGTGGTCCAGTGGTAATGCACTGGTCTACCAATGCGGAGGTTAAAGGTGTTCCCACCCAACTAAGTACTTATTCACTCCCAGGAAGTAGGCACAGTGCTTGTAACGGCGCTACCGTGCACGTTAAAGAACCAAGTTTGTCTTCTCGAAAAGAGCTAGAGTATCGCACTTTGATTCTCTAAAATCTATCTCCCTGTATGTATGTACCTGACAGATGTAATAGTATATATGGATAATATATGTACGTAAATACTCGGTGGTGGTGGTGGTAGTGGAAAAATAAGACCTAATTGTGAAGTTATATATAAACATGATGTTTGTGGTATCAAACTACGCTGTATGCAGTGATTCTCTTATAAATGAGGGAAAGATATAACAAGAACAAAAAATGATCAGTGGAGAAAGAAGACATTCCGGAGACGTGATGTCCGGAGAGTATTAACATTATTTGCTTCTTTGACCCTTACTCAGTTGTTATCAATAAATCAACGAAGATTGTGTACTGAAGTAGGGACATGCGCGACGAAACAGACAAATATGCCTCTAAAACCTAACCGGAACGAACGGAACACACGGCGTTAATTGCAAGTTTCACAGAGTGTGATTACGATAGTGACCGACTGACAGCTCGACATTTGTCAACTTGCCGTATTATCGGATTTTTCTTGTAATATTCGCGTTATTTAGCAATGATTTATATGGATAATGTTGAAAAATAATGCTAACTGAACTTCTGCAGTATTCGGCAAATCCTCCAATAAGGTGAGTGTTGTCTTTGAGCAAACGAAAGCCATGGTTTTTTTCCATCTGAAACTAAAAGTTTGGTTGTTTGTAAATTGTTTTTATAAAAAAAAACAACATTTAAATGATACTTTGAGATACCCATTAATACCTTATTGTAGTTTTAAAACATTATACAATTTAAATTTATGAGCAAATCATTTTTTCACAATTCACACTGAAAAGTCAGGGTTGTTTCGTTACCAAGGAAGCCATAAAAATTGGAATTATGACAATAATGTTTCAGTTGTCAACAATTTCAAATTTTGCCAGTTCATTAATACCTAAGAAAAATAAAATCATTACTAGTAGTTTCAGGAATTGTGCTTTATTCTGACCAAATCATTCATAGTGACATCATTGTAGCTGACAGTGACATCGTATTCCTAGATTGCAATGTTGCACTTATATATACCGATACAACCATTTTTCAATCACAACCAAAATTCGAACACTTCCTTTATTTCACGCGCATTGATGTCATATCCACTAATTTGCATAAAGTCACGCGCAGTTTTGATTTGTACTGCTGCTGAAATGTCAAAATTGTTAGATCATCCAAAATGATCAGAAAACAGGTAAGAAAAATCGGTATCTGATCAACTCGTACCCGAGTTATCTCGTACCTTAGTCAACTCGTACCCTATTTTTGTCAACTCGTACCTGATCTTTGGTCAACTCGTACCTACCCAAGTCAACTCGTACCCTATTTTGTCAACTCTTTAATACTCACATTAATTATTTATTACAAATTAAAATTATGAACATAACTAATGATAATCGAATATGTACTATACATGTATTGCGATTTGTAAGCATTTTGCAAAAGTATTCTTGTTCGATATACCGGGACTTTACGTAAATTTAAGTCAAATTAATTTTGGAAATATATTTTTTGTATTAGACAGTTTGTTACTCTTTAACTTTTCTAGTTATTATACTAACAACTAGTGTTAATTATTCGTAAGTGTTAAGTTGGTGTGTTTTATTCGGGACATAACCACTAAATTGTGTATTGAGTACAAAAATCCAGTCCGTCAGCTACAGCATGCACATCGGACGATCGTAAAGTGACTAGCTGTATTGGAATAATTTTAATGTATATCAAAATTATTTTTGCCTTACCCCATTCTTTCTTTATTTCTTAAGATGTCAGCAAAATTAATTCTCCTTGTTAAAAGATACCCAACCAGCTATATTTATATAATTTTAAATAGAAAATATTTAATAACAAGTTTAATAAATTCCTTCTCAGATACATGTATAAAACACAGCCATATCCTTTCAGTTTTTTTATGTGTTCAGATATTTTAAAAATGTCATAGAAAATTAAGATGGTCTGTTTAAGATGACAAAGAAATGTTTGTACGTTTAAAGTAAAAGTTACCCAGAAATAGAAAAAAACAACAGTCCTACTAATTAATTCCTATATATTTTTGAAAATGTCCTAATTTAATCAAATGTGCTGTCATAGTCAATATGTTCATTTGATTAACCAAACACCTATATAAAAGTTGGTTTATCGTTAATCTACTTTATTATACAATATTCACAGTTCTTAATTGTTGTTTATACTCTTGTTTTGTTGTTGTTTTTTTCTTCTACATCCAGTAATAGATTGTAATTTACTACCAGTTTTATGAAATAAGTTACAAACATTGAATTCTTCTAGTTCCCCCACCTCAAAGCCTTAAACTTCATAGTTTGTTTATTTTATATGATTTGTTATAACATACTAAAATATTTTCTTTTCTATCCACACATTTCATGAAAAGATGAATTTGTAGTTTACCTGAACTGAAATAATTATGTATTTACTTTACTTATGTTTAAACCCCATATTACATATGTCATGAACCTGTGTGAAGAATAAAGTACTGTTCGGTTCAACACTGGATTTGTATTGTTATTGTTACTTTGATCAAGTTTGTCACTTGCTTAATTATAAATCTTAAAAGGCTGATTTGTAAAATAAAAAGATAATGTTAAGGTCGAATTTGCATTTTAGGTTGACCTATAACATGGAAAAATCATTTTGCAGATATCTTAATAAAGAAAACCGGGGAGTTTTCAGTTTCTGACTGAATTTGATCCGAAAACGGTCATATTTAAATGTCCCCCTTTACGATTCCATGAAAAATCATGATATCTTCCCTTAAGATTCCAAAAAAAAAAATCAATGATATTTTGAGAAATAAGGAAAAAAAGGGGTAGAGTATTTTAAGAAATAAAGAAGTTCAGTGTATGACCATATTTTATTTTACGGCCTTATTTTATTTAAAACTGTCAACATTAACATTACTAACAAAATACCATTGTTCTTTATTATCGCCGCTGTAAACTTTATTTAATTCTAAAAAGGGGTACGAGTTGACTACAGTACGAGTTGACCAAAAACGGGTACGAGTTGACTCAGGTACGAGTTGACTAAGGTACGAGTTGACCAGAAACCAGAAAAATCTATTTTTACCTCCCATGGTGTAAATCAAACAAAATTCATTATTCCCAATTATCACCTTCTTAAAAATACTGTAAACCTTTTTTTCTATCAAGTAAATAAAACTTTGAAAGTGTCGGCTGCACAGATGTAACCTATACCTCAGTCATAGAAATACGGAATTGAAGAGTTTAGGTTCCACACCACCAAAAGTTTACAAGACAATACCTGGGGGTCCTTACTTGCATGGATTGGATTTTTTTCCCCAGAATTGGTTTTTAATTAACTTGAATCCTTCCGATTACTAACATATTCAAAGCAGGCTCAGTCAACAGCTAGAGGTCCATACAGATGTTACAGTTCTGACAGTGTGACAGGCTTACAATGCTGTAAAGGAGTCTAAAATGTCCATTACAGGCGACCCCCTTCAACTGCCCTGCATGTACACCTGAACAGTAGCCATTGCAGTGCTTTGTAGTGTAAATATGTTGTAACAGTTCATGTTAAGTGTTAAAATTATTTTAAAATGTTGAACTAACTTTTCTCAAAGTTCCACTGACTATAAGTATCCATGACTTACCTTGGATATCATGTATAGGGGTTTGAAGCCTGCTGTTCGAATTATGGCGAACATATTTCTAGGAATGAGGTAAGTAGGTCATCACTTCTTGTTTATATTTTTAGAAAATGAAACCAAGTTGTGTAAAAATGTGATATTAGTTTTAATTATGATTGTCAGTCGCAAGAAGATGCAACAATGTCTATAAAGCTTTAGTTCTCTTTTATTTTAATATTGACCAAAGATTGCTTAAGCGTTCGAATATTGGTTGTACCGGGATATCAAATCATTTTCTTCTTCAAACATTACCAAAGTTTGTACTGTTACATGTACATTGCATGATTCTTATTCAAGTACATGGCATGTTTAGTATTGTTATCTCATTTTAACTTTTTATAAGTTCTAAATCTAAGAGATAGTACCTTCATTTTCAGTTTTTCAAATGTGAAAGAGGAAGTCGTTGCTATGGTAACAGCTTTAATAAGTTCTTGACAGAAGTACGTTTATGCATATTTATGAATGTGCTTTACAATATACATATGTTTTTTTTCTTTTTACTTGCACTAGAAATAATGTAAAATTAAACTTGTCTTTTATTTTTTATTAATAACAGGAATTGCATTATTGCTCATTTGGCCCCATTTTCAGTCAAATATTTGTTTCCAAAGCAAGGTTTGCAGAGTATTTCTTTCCAGAGCTAGACAATATTCCCATAGCTGACATTACTGGGCATTACCACTTACATGGCACAGAAATTAGCAAAGTGTTTAATCTTTAATCAGTTATATCACTTAATTTTTTATAATTTTAATGACATGGTATTTTTTGTTAACAAATAAAGGAATTTTTTAAACATGTTCCTTAATTCTTAATTGGGATCAAGTGAAACAAATATATTTGTACCATGATACAGGATGTCAGATGTGATTTCGTGTAACTGTGCATACTTCTTAATCTTCTTTAGGCCCCAGTTACACAGACGGTCGGTGCCCAATATGTTATTTTATTTAAAGTTATTCGCTGTTTTGGTCGGTTGTCATGCGTGAGGTTTTCTGTGTAACTGGCCATCGGTGATGGACAAGTGTTCGATCGGTTAAATAAATATTTCATAGGTTGCTGGTAGGAGACCGAAACCAACTCAAACGGGAATGGGTCGGTGATAAGGATGATTTTATCGGTAAAAATACAGAAATACTATCGGTTTTTGTCGTTTGTAAATCGGAGCTAAATCGGACGTAGCGCTGATAAATCGGTGTTTAATAGCTAATCATCAGTGGTTCAACACTTGTCGTCAGATATGGCCGGTGATTCATATTTGGTTATCTTTGTTTGATCGGTGACATCGGTGATTAAGAGCTTGCATATCTCGTGATATAGGTTGCCGTCGGTTCTTTTCTTTTAAAAAAAGTATGTTTAAATGATGAGAACCGATGACTTTTTCAGTTTACAGAAAAACATCAGCGATGACATTACGGCAGCAGTCGATTGGTCACAGATTGAATCCCTATTAACCACCGATCAAAACCGACGAAATCCCACACTTTAATTCTCATCTTTTTTCTATCGGTGGTAGGTATTAGTTACTCGGTTGCTCATCGGTGGCCCATTGGCGATATCTGTTGTAGAAAGGTTGTCGATCGTTGACAGCGGTTGTAGACAGGCTGCCGATCGGTTATTTGTAAAATATTTTCACCGATCGAGAATTTTAAACATGTTCAAAAATCCCAATCGGTTATTTTTCACCGACAGAACTTATCTTTTCTCATGAGCAGTTGATCGGTGGCAAATAGGTGACCCAAATCTGATATCGGTGTTAAACACGTTGTCATCGGTTCACTCCATCATTTGGCTGAAAAACTCACCGATCACTCACCGATGGCTCTGTGTAACTGGGGTGTTAATATATAAATTTCTTACATTTCAAGACATCATCAGATATGTACCTACCAATGTGCCTATGTTTTTAGAAAGGGAGGAGGTTTTATGACTTATTGTTAGAACAAATCTTTATTTTTTATGCTCTAAATACTAAAAAACAAAGACACAGTGAAAATCCTGCAATTTTTTTTTTATATAAAAAAACAACAAGTATTGAACTGCTCACTAGGATCAGTTGATAGCCCATGTATTTCCAGGGTCATTTGTAACCCACTGTTAGCATTTTCTATGGGTTGTCCAAAGTCATATGTTGTAGTCAGTGAAGTAAACTACTTACGTAATTGCTTTAACTTCATTTTAATTTAATTTTTGTGGGTCAGATAAATATTTACTTTATATTACAAATGTAATAGACAAATTTTTTCTTGGAAATTTTGATCCCTTTTTCCAAAATTCCTCTGAATCTACATGGCCCAAAGGTCAGGTTTAGGTTTGGTCAAAAGTGAAAATATTCAGATTTAGATGCTTCTGAAAGCAAGAGTCTGCATCTTTTAAAGTCCCTGGAAACTTTATTTCTAACATAAGTCTTAACATTTTATTTTGTCAAAAATGTAAGGAAATAACAGATATTTTCTTTCATTTGAAATTGTCATTTATTGATTCGTGTGGGCTTAGGATTGTATTTCAGTATGGAGTGACCAAAAGAATAATTTTCTGCTGTATCTGTGAAATCAACCCAGATGTACTTTGCAGAAGATTTTTCTCGCAGATCAGTATTTTTCATGTTACATATATAATAATGATTATCATAATATTTAGCAGTGTTTTAAAAGCAATAGACTTTGTCTTAAATTCAGGTCATTCATGTATTCAGGTCATGTACATCTTTCAGGTTTTATGTTTATGTGTCTTTTAATTTGAACACATAATCCATGTTATTTTGTTAGATTTTAATTTGATCAAGCTGCTGAAATTGTACTGTGGGTAAAGGCAAATTTTACTAATTATCTCCAAAGTAGGGGAAAAATGAGTACTGAATGAATGCTGTGAAATATCTTTTGAACATGCCAAGATAATACCAGTTGTGTTGTTTTGAATCATAATGCACAACTTACAATTTTGTATTTTTTGTGATTTTTAACTCTTGAACCAGCTGGTCATGAAATCTATAAAAATTAGGTGCATATTGTAATCAGACCTTTTTTCCATTTCATTTGACATGAAATGGTTTTTGTCAAGTCAAGAGATTATCAACCAGGCTTTATTGCTAGCATAAGACATTCTAATAGGAACTTCTTAAGAAAAAGGGAATTCTGAAATAATGAAGCAATTGACATATATGTTAACAAGTTTTTCTTTGGTGCCTTGTTACTTGTTATTCCTTAATTGACCCACATTGGTTACACTCTTTTCTTGCTGCCTATTTACATGTACATGTTATAACTTAATTTGAATCTGGAAGTGGTATATACTTAAGCTGCTATAAAAGAAACACCATCTGTTTCATAAGAAGATTAATTTGCTGTATTGATGCTTGAGGACTTGGTGCAAAACTTACATAGAATTAAGAAGGAGATAGTGTAGTTTTGCATCAAGGATTTGGTTTGTTTTAACCCTTTTCTCCAAAGATACACCATAATTACCTAGGCACACAGTGTAGATCCAGATCAGCTGGCACATTTGTGCCATCTGATCAGGATTTACATCTACACTATCGGCTTTTAGATTTATTCGATTTATAATATATATTTCTGATAAAGAAGCATTAAATGTGGAATCAAGTCTGAAGGTTATAAAACTGAGCTTGGAAACCAGTCTCAAATCTCAAGCATCTGATTGGCTGAAATGGCGACCAGTCGCCATTTCAGCCAATCAGATGCTTGAGATTTGAGACTGGTTTCCATGCTCAGCTTTATAACCTTGGGCACAGATCTTACTCCATGAATGTGCTGGCTGATCTGGATCTACACTGGCCTTCCATGTGATAAAAGATATATCTACAGAGAAGAAATCATTTATTCCTGTAAAGATTTATATCACTGGTAAAATACATGTATTTTTGCCCCGAGACAAATTTTTTATCAAGATCCTTTATGACATTTTCATTTTCCAGGAATGGTAAATATGATTGTGTTTGTCAGAATTCAGTTTAACCAAAGTAAATATTTTACATATGTTGTTTTTTTGTGGCTTAACTAAGTATCATACTTGCATAACAGTTAGCCTTAGGGGAAAATATTTATCACTTATTTAGTAAACCATTATTATTATGTGTTTTTTTTTATCAGACTGTCATCTTTATACAATTTTATGATTGTCCTTAATTGCTTTCAATTGGACAACTGTGTCATCCCCCAGGGAATGGCTAAGAGACTCCAGAATGTCGAGCGCACAAACACATTGAAACTTGGTTTTAAAAAGAATTAAAATTGAAATTGAAATATAAGCACTATCATATCATAAAATACATGACTGAGTCAATTGAATTCATAAGTGAAAAGAATCATAGCATAAAAATAGTAATAGCAATTCAAACAGTTAACTGGGTACCCATTACTCCATATGTGTGCATACCTTTCATTGCATATATGCGAAATATGCCCTCTGATCAAGATCTACACAATTCCCTTCTTGGTTAGAAATAACCTAATAAATCAAAATGCCAACAGTGTAGATCCAGATCAGATGGCACAGATGTGCTGGCTGATCTGGATTGACACTGATTGCACATGTGAAAAAACCCTGCATATTTTTGGAGGAAAGGGTTAAAAAAAGTTATTGGACGGCAGCCATAATCTTTGTTTCTGGATATCAATATTTTCTTTGTGCCTCTTCTCAGAATCTTGTTTTTCCATGAGGAAAGGAACCTGATACAGTCGTTTGTGAGCGACACTGGTTCTAGAACGAAATGATATTCTCCATAAAAGTTTCGTATAAAGTACAAAGTCAATACTGTAATGCTTTTTGTCAATTATAAGCTAATCCTTTGTATTACTTTCTTTATTTATATCTACAGTTACAATAGTTCCTCATTTGACCTCTTACTTCATATTTATTTGTGCCATCTAACCTGGATCTGCTCTGGTTGATTTCTGGTCAGAAATAACCTGATGATCAAAAGCAAACAGGTGCCAGTTGATCTGGATCTACACCACTCCTCTATGTTATAAGGGCCATATCCCATTAAATTAAGGGATAAAATTTAATGATGCTTTATACATGTTATATGATTTTTTAGTTTTTCTTGTGTTTGGCAGTCTACGTTTTTCATATTTTTTAACAAGATTTTATCAGGAAAACCATGATTATTAGATTTGGCTATGTTGTTGGCAGGTGGTCTTCAACATTTGTTTTATTTAAGTTCACTTTTTCTTTGGTACCATTCAAGCTTTGAAACAACATAGATATGCACTGGTTGCGTCTTGGTCAGAAATAACTTATCAGTCAAAAAGCCAACAGTGTAGATCCTGGACTGAAGGTTATAAAGCTGAGATTGGAAACCAGTCTCAAATCTCAAGCATCTGATTGGCTGAAATGGCGACTGGTCGCCATTTCAGCCAATCAGATGCTTGAGATTTGAGACTGGTTTCCATGGTCAGTTTTATAACCTTGGGCACTGGTTGGATATCCACTTCATACGCATCTAGATTGTTCCCCCGTGTGATAAAGGCGTATCTATGGAGTAAAGGGTTAAGAGGTTAATGCTCCTTAGAAAGTACTTATTTTTTTTTTATACCACATTATAAAACATTATTTCATTTGCATTTAATAAGAACATTAGTGTGTGAAAAATAGCTCTGGCTGAAAAAGGAAAATAAATCTAAATGATTTCCTCATGTGGGTTTAGAAAACAGGTACATAACAGTTTAATGTCACCAAGAGAAAATAAACAGGTTAACCTCTTACTCCATAGATAGGCCCATATCATGTGAGCAAACAGTGTAGATTTGGATCAGCCTGTGCATTTGTGCCATCTGATCAGGATCTACACTGTTCACATTTTGATTGGAAATAATTTAATAAATTGAGAAGCAAACAGTGTAGATCCTGATCAAATGACACACATGTGCTGGGTGATCTGGATCTACACTGTCCACCTATGCAACAAAGGCACATATATGGAGGAAAGGGTTAATCCTTTACTTCTTTAAAAGATATGCCCATATCACATGAGCATAGTACAGATTGGGATCACCAGGCATGCTGTCTGATCAGGAACTGCACTGTTCACTTTTGGATTCATTAGGTTACATGCATTTTTGGAGAGCCAGAAACAAGCAGTTTAGATCAAGATTAGACTGCATTGATTTGCCAGCATGTCGGGTTCTTCAATATAAATGCGCCCTTGTGATTTAAGTTTTATAAATGAAGTTGTTGGTCTTCTGTACCATGAAATTTATTAGGTTAAATCATAAGATTTCATCATGAATTTGAGCAATCATTGGTGCAGAACAAAAATTAATTTATAACTAATTTTACAAAATACATGTACTTGCTTTTAAACTGTAAAGATGTTTACTATCATATTGATCTGAAAAGTAATTGTAAACCTGCGACTTGGCTGAATCCAACCCATTCTCACCACCACCAACCCTGCTTTGGGCTTTGGAAGAAGCAAACAGTGTAGATCCACATTATATGGCATGGATGTGCCAGCTGATCTAGATCTACAAATGTACACTTCCCCATGCGATAAAGGTTGTATATAATACCCAGTACATGTATTTATGGAGTAAAGGGTATGAACCTAATTAATCTGAAAGTAAACTGATGTAAACTTTGTCCCTGTCTCATTAAACATTTGGGAGCTTATTTCTCCACATTTTCCTGCCAAATGCTCCCAGTAGACTGTTCCCTGCTTTTTACCGCTCCAGGAACCTGCTTATTCTCGAGCCTTGGTCACTGCTACCCTCATCTGTTTTTCTTTGGGGGATGGGAGGGTTGTTGCATGTGCTTAACTTTTTTAATGTTTTTAGCTTTCTGTCTGATTTTGGTTTATGCGGAATGAAATTATGAAAACGAACTTCGAACGACACCAAACATGACTAATATGAAAATAGCTGAGTTTAATAAGGAAATTAAATACTGTATTATTGAAAATAGAAACTAGGTAAATTAAACTCTTGATGATCGTGATATAGACATACATGACAGGAATATTAAATATCACAATATCTTAGCAACACCATTCCATTTTTCCCTTTATTCCATCGGATGACATTGTGCGACCACTGTAGATCCAGATCATCTGACACATCTGTGCTCTCTGATCTGGATCTTCACTGGTGGCATCTTGGTCAGAAGTAAATCAATGAATTATTTTAATGATAGCAAACAGTGCCTAAGAACCTATAACATCCCATGGAGTACATTGTAATTATGGTTAAAATTTAATGTTTATGATATACTCCCCAATTTTCAAGACTGCAGAAATTCAAAAAGATCTGCATTTGACATTAATGTTAAAGATTTTCTTGCAAAATATTGCAGGTATTTTTTTTGCATCAGCAGAAAATCTGCATAGTTACAACGTACTGCTTGGGCCTGTTCCAGTTGTATTAGATCTAAAGTGAAATTAACCCTTTTCTCCTTGTGATTTGGCTGATATCCTATAGGTAAATTTTGTACATCCAGATCAGCTGGAACACCTGTGCCATCTGCTCATGATGCAGATTGTTCGCTTTAAATACATTATTTCTGGCAAAGAAGCAACCAGTGTAGATCCTGATCAGATGACATGAATTCTCCAGCTGATCTGGATCTAGACTGGTCACAATGCTATAAAACCTATAGATACAATACATGTATATGGTGTAAAGGTTCAATTGAACATCACTATGTATTTTTAGTTATTTGATTACTTGTATTAACAATGGCCTTGCTCTATAGATTTTATTTAAGCTGGGGTTAAGTACATTTAAGTACATTTAACAACATCTTTTGCAAATAGGTTCAAACTTACTGTCAAGGCCAGTTGAATAATATTATTTCAAAATAATTCTGCTTTCTTTTCTACTTTTGTTACTGACTGACAATGTAGAGTAAGTAGTATAGTAAGTAGTACTTAGTTACTGATAACTTGGCAGTTGTGTGACAAATTAATGAAATATTTTTTATTAGGAAAATGTTAAACAATTTTGATATCGCTAAGTTCTCTCTTAATGAGTATAAATGACAGGAAAAAATACTTAATTTTCCGATATCTACCGTAAGATCATGTTTGGTTTTATAAACAGACTATCAAGTGACAATATCTATATTTAGGAAATATTGTCAACCCTTTTAATCCATACAAAAATTAAAATTACATGTATATGGGTGTTAACATGAACGAGTCCAGTCGCCATTTCAGCCAATCAGATGCTTGAGATTTGAGACTGGTTTCCATGTTCAGTTTTTTTACCTTGGGCACTGATCTGAATCTATTATGTCCACTTCTGGTCAGAAATAACTAATGAAACTTAATACAAACAGAAAAGATCCAGATCTACAGGCTTTTATAAATTTTTTGTTGAAGTGTCATAAATTTGTTTTTCACTTAAGTTAACTTTGTGATATTTTGGGCTTTTAATTGGCATAATCCCCTTAAGAATGATCAAAACTACCCTAGAAAGTCAGCAAGCTAGAGGAACCCCTGTAATTCATAATGCCTCCATTTGACAACCACTTGATAAAATCGGTGCCATTAATCCATTTCCTGCTTACAAGAGCCATATTCCTGCATCCTGCGATAATTGGCATGTATTAAATATTGACTTAATAATAATATATGATGCCATTGTTGTTGGTTATGGATGAAGTTTTGCGGATTGTTGCCATGTCATTGCTGATGGCTGCATTAAAGTGAGCAACATTTGTGTTTTATTAGCATTTAATTGTCTTGTGCAGAATTATATTAAACTTATAATAGTCTGACAAAATAATGATGTCATCAGTTTTATCGTTTATTACATCACACATGTGACAAGTGTAGATTCAGTTCAGACTGCAAGGAGGTAGATCCATATCAGCCTGCACACCCATGCAGTCTAATAGGTGTCTATACAGTTGCTTTTAGATTTATTAGATTATTTCTGACCCAGAAGTGAACTGCACTAGATCTACACTTCAAGTGCATGGGGAAAAAATTCTGTAAAGTTTTAAAAACATGTACATGTACTTATATATTAAAAATAGTGACTTATTGGAGATTTAGTGATGTTCAGCTTTTTTTAAGAAACTTACATTAAGATGACCTTGACCTAGGTCTTAATCAGACTTAAGTTGTTCTCACGTTCTGATAAGTGTATTATTGAATATTTGTTATGAAGGGTGTGCATTGCATGACAGACCACTTCAGTTCTCATATGACTGAATCATACTTATTATACATGTAATTCTCATGTTTGATGGATGTATATATAACCATTTTATCGCATTTGCAAACAGTGAAGATCCAGATCAGCCAGGGCCCAAGATCATAAAACTAAGTTTTGTTATCAGTCTCAAATCTCAAGGATCTGATTGGCTGTAATGGTGACTGGTCTGATCAGAATCTGCACTTTTCACTTTTTGGTCAGAACATATTATGAATCAAAAAGCGAACACGATAGATTTTGATCTGACAGCACATATTTGCTGGCTGATCTGGATCTACACTGTTCGCTAATGCAATAAAAGCTTTTTGTATGGAGGGAAGGGTTAAGAGAATATTTGTAATGATGATTGTAAAGCAGATCACTTCAGTGCCCAAGGTTTTAAAACTGAGCATGGAAACCAGTCTCAAATCTCAAGGTTCTGATTGGCTGAAATGGCGACTGGTCGCCATTTCAGCCTATCAGATCCTTGAGAATTGAGACTGGTTTCCATCTCAGTTTTATAACCTTCAGCCCAGGTCTCACAACAGACTGAGCATTAGCATATGTCATTTAATACAGATGTCCTGCCTAATCAGTTGAAAGCGTGCTTTGTCATAGGCTTGTATAGGACATTATCAGTCATTGTGATCAGGAAGCTGTTTTGTCATAGCTTGTATTAATAGATAATCTTTTTATTCAGGAAATAAATACACTGGGAAGAGAGCATTACAAGTCAAATAAAGATATCTAGAAATTACTAAATCCTTGTACATGTGAGTCATGTTTTAGATTACTGTAGACCCAGATCAGTCTACACATCTGTCAGCAAGCATACAGAAGATATGCAATAGATTTCTTCAACTCTTTACTCCAAATAAACAGTCTTTTGACACCTAAGACCAGATTAGATCCAGATTATCTGGCACATCTGTGTATAAATAGGTCATTTCTGAAATTTCATTAACCCTTTAAGTCCATGCATTATAGCTGAGCATTGCCACATTGGCTAAAAGTGTAGATCTAGATCAGCTGGCAAATCTGTGCTGTTTGATCAGGATCTACACAGTTAGATTCATGACGGAATTTCTGACCAAAAGTGACCTCTGTAGATCTATATCACATGGCACGGATGTTCTGCAGGTCTGTATGTACATTTGAGGCACTGGCCATGAAACCCATTATATTTATATAATATATATGCTATAAATGGTTAAATATTTTATATTTTCTGTATTTTCAGATAGCATTAATTATGAGAGTCAATGGTAACACAGAGAACATGGGACTTCTCTTGACAGATCACACAATACTGAACGAGAACACAGAAGATGAACTGGTAAAAAAGCTTTAACACAGCGCTTATTAATCTTTTACTCCATTAGGTTCTAAAGGCTTTATTTGCATGGGCAACAGTTTAGAAATAACCTAATTAATCTAAAAGCGAACAGTTTAGATCCTGATCAGACTACAATATGTGCCAGCTGATTTAGATCTACCTTTGTCACACATGAGATATGACCATTTACGAATGGAGTAAAAGGTTAACTGAACTTGTTACCTACTGAATAGCAAATATTTTAGACCCAGATTAGCCTGGTTGGATAAGCAGGGTCTACACTGGTTGCAAATGTGACAAATGCTGTAATAAATACTTAGAGTGTAAACTCAGAAGGGAAGCAATCATAATATGTTGGGGATAAAAACGCAGTGAACGTAATATTGTTATGTGCCCCTGTTGACTACAATTTAGTCCAGATGGAAAAGTTTCCGCCAAAGTTAGTATATATGTATTTGCCCCTGTTGAATAAGATTGAATCCTTACTGTGCCATGCAACAGCTTTCAAAAACCTTACTGTACTATGCAACAGTTTTTAAAAACCTTACTGTACCATGCAACAGATTTCTGAAACATTACTGTACCATGCAACAGTTTTCTAAAACCTTACTGTTCCATGCAACAGTTTTTTATTTCTTTACTTTCTAATTTACCCTAGATGGAACAAAGAGTCTATTGAACAGAGCACAGGAAACGATCATTACCAAGGCCTGAAAAATGACACTTATTCACTTACTTGTATTTGACGCAGCTGGCTGCAGTATATCTATTTGAGCTTCCAAGGTCAGAAAAAAATCCAATGAAAATAACACACAGTCATTTGAATCTTTACACCTTACTCAATGGAATATGGTTTTTATCCCATGGGTGACCAGTGAAGATTCAGATCAGCTGTGGCACATCAATGCAATATGATAAGGATCTACTGTAACACTGATTGCATTTAGATTCATGAGCCTCAGGTTATTTCTGACCAAGAAGCTACATGTAACAGCGTGATCCAGATCAAATGGCTCAAATGTACTAACTCATCTGGATTAATTCTGGTCACACCATGGAACAAAAGCCATATCCCATGTAGTAAAAGGTTATGAAAATCAGAACCAACATCAGACAGATAAACAAACATCTCTTTAGGTAGCGATTGAAAGTATTGTAAAAAAAATATACAAGTTTAAATCATAAAAAAAACATTACAATGTACAGAAAATGATATCAAATGATATTTAAACATTGAAGCCTGTGCTCAAGGTTATAAAACTGAGCATGGAAACCAGTCTCAAATCTCAAGCATCTGAGTGGCTGAAATGGCGACCAGTCGCCATTTCAGCCAATCAGATGCTTGAGATTTGAGACTGGTTTCCAATCTCAGCTTTATAACCTTCAGCTCTGTACAACAGCACACCATTTGTTATTTTCAAACAGTGGCTATGCTAATCTTTTTTTTATGCCCCCGCCATGTAATGGCGGAAGGGCATATAGTGTTCACCCTGGCTGTGTGTGGGTGGGTGTGTGTGTCAGTGTGTGTGTCAGTGTGTATGTTCGAAAATCTTGTCCGCTCTATAACTTTGTTATTTCTTATTGGATTTTAAAATTACTTGGTATGAATGTTCACCATATCAAGACGGTGTGTCGCGTATAATACCCATGCATGTACCTCCAAGGTCAAGGTCACTGTTACTAAAAATAGATTTTTCTTGTCCGGGCTGTAACTTCCTTATGAATGGAGGGATTTCAAAATAACTTGGCACAAGTGTTCACCATGACAAGGCGGTGTGTCGCATACAACACCCATGCCTGTAGGTCCAAGGTCAAGGTCACTTTTACTATTAATAGAATTTTGTTGGGAAAATCTTGTCCGCTCTGTAACTTTGTTATTTCTTATTGGATTTTATAATTACTTGGTATGAATGTTCACCATATCAAGACGGTGTGTCGCGTACAATACCCATGCCTGTAGTTCCAAGGTCAAGGTCACTGTTACCAAAAATAGAATTTTCTTGTCCGGGCTGTAAATTCCTTATGAATGGAGGGATTTCAAAATAACTTGGCATAAATGTTTACCATGACAAGGCGGTGTGTTGCGTACAACACCCATGCCTGTAGGTCCAAGGTCAAGGTCACTGTTACTAAAAATAGAATTTTGTTGGAAAAATCTTGTCCGCTCTGTAACTTTGTTATTTCATATTGGATTTTAAAGTAACTTGGTATAAATGTTCACCATATCAAGACGGTGTGTCGCGTACAATACCCATGCCTGTAGGTCCAAGGTCAAGGTCGCTGTTACTAAAAACAGAATTTTCTTGTCCAGGCTGTAACTTCCTTATGAATGAAGGGATTTCAAAATAACTTGGCACAAATGTTCACCATGATAAGGCGGTGTGTCGCGTACAGTACACACGCCTGTAGGTCCAAGGTCAAGGTAGCTGTTACTAAAAATAGAATTTTCTTGTCCAGGCTGCAACTTCCTTATGAATGAAGGGATTTCAAAATAACTTGGCACAAATGTTCACCATGATAAGGTGGTGTGTCATGTACAACACCCATGCCTAAACGTCAAAGGTCAAGGTCACTGTTACTAAAAATAGAATTTTGTATATATCTGCTCTGTGACTTTGTTATTTCTTATTGGATTTTAAAATAACTTGGTATAAATGTTCATTAAATCATATATCAATACGATGTGTTGTGTACAAAACCCATGCCTGTAGGTCCAAGGTCAAGGTCACTGTTACTAAAAATAGAAATTTCTTGTACTGGCTATAACTTCCTTATTAACAGAGTGATTTCAAAATAATTTGGCACAAATGTTCACTATGAAAAGGCGTTGTGTTGTGTACAATTCACATGCCTGTACGTCCAAGGTCAAGGTCACTATTACTAAAACCAGAATTTTCTTGTCTGGGCTGTGAGTTTGTTATTACTTATTGGATTTTAAAATAACTTGGTATAAATGTTCACCATGACAAACATGCATAGCGGGGGCATCCGTGTCCTATGGACACATTTCTAGTTATTTAATGAATTCAATTGATAAATTTCTGTAAATCACAGCTACAGATTAAAAATGAAGCGACTGGCTCAAATTTCATACTTAAGGTTTATTCAGTCCATCAGCAAATAAATAAAGTGTTTGAACGAGAACTTACTATTAAAATGATGGACCAACTTGAACAAAATTTGAAAAAAAAATGGAAAGCTAGATAGCCAGTGCAATACAGATTATACTGTAAAACGCATTAATTTCGCGAGGTCAAAATTTCGCCATTTTTGTCAAAAATCGGCTATTTTCTTTATTCGCGTGTTTATGAATTTGCGACGTCGTCTGCCTCAAAAAAGCGGAAGTCGTAAACCGAAACCAGAAACGGTGAACGAAATATTTGCTATTATGCAAAATCGAAAGTACAGGTACAGCTTAAACAGTTACAACTCCGCATATTAGGGGATTAGCGCAACAATAAACTACCCAGTTGGAATATGTTGATAATTGCTTTGAACAAATAATTTGAGATCTTACTGAATAAATTTGCAAGTTGATATGTGTTCACTGTTATACATTTTACTCCCAGTAATCCGAGTTTTTACAGTTGTTTTTCAAACTAGTAAACATATACATGTAGTGCATTATTTCATGTCGACATTATAACAATGACTACGCAAATTATCATGTCGTTTTTTAAAAGAACAAGACATGAGTCTGGTGGTTTACCAGAGCCATCCAGTCCAGCAGAGGCTATAATAACTAAAGAAGTTGAGAACGCTACGCCAGAATCCTCCAGAAAACGGAAACGCGGGACTTACAGTGATTATTCACCAGAAACGAGGGCTAAAATTGCTAGATATGCAATTGAAAACGGGAACAGTGACCAAGGCTGCTGGTCATTTTAGCTTTGTGCTTAACAAAAACGTAAATGAAAGTACAGTAAGAAGTATTAAACAACCGTATGGGAAACGACAACGTTTGGAAGATTCTTTTTCTGCAAGTACTAGCAATGAACTACCAAAGTCACCGCGGGGAAGACCGTTAAAACTCGGATGTTACGATGAACAAGTAAAGGACTATTTACAAAAACTTCGCATTTCCGGTGGTGTTGTAAATTCCAGAATAGTTCTTGCAGCTGCTAAGGGAGTTATCAAGGCAAAGGATAAAACTTTGCTTAAAGAAAATGGCGGAACTGTAGTAATAGAAAAAACTTGGGCCTATTCCTTAATGAAACGTATGGGCCTTACAAAACGGAAGGGGACAAAAGGAGATGATTTTGAAAATATTCAGAAGGCATTCTTAGACAGAATAAACGACAATGTGCGCTCTTACAAGATTCCCGACGAACTTTGTATTAACTGGGATCAAACAGGCTCGAATTATGTGCCTGTCAGCTCATGGACTATGCATGATAAGGGATCAAAACAGGTAAGGGTAAAACTGTAATAATCAGGCACTCATATTTACATCGAAATTCAAAATTTTGCTTGTTAGTTACGATGTAAAATCATTAATTTATATCTCTTGAAACGTGTGATCTTAATTCACTATACGCAAATGTTTTTTCAATTCTTCAACAAAACTCAGCTGTGTTTTTCATTTAAATGACAACTGATTTTAACTGTGTATCGCCTCGATGCATATTAGGCCCGTAAGCATGTACGTCCAAAAAAAATACGAAAAAAAATCATCATGTTTGTATTTCAGGTACCAATCGCGCAAATTGACGATAAAAGGCAGACGACTGTCTTAATGGCATGCACAAAATCTGGAAAACTTCTTCCCCCGCAGTTACTTTACCAAGGAAAAACAGAAGCTTCTCATGCAGATTTCAACTTCCCAAAGGAATGGGACGTTTGGCACACAGATAAGCACTGGTCTAATGCAAAATCAATGGAAAGGTTCGTTACCTTTTTAATTTAAAGTATAATTTATTACAGTGATAACGATTTAATAAACTCGTTAACTGTACAGGTATTTTCCATTGTCCTTACTGAGCTTCAGGGCATTTAACTATCCATAAACATATTACTTGTATTGTTATTCAAACGGTTTTTTGTTAAGGTGCGAAATATAACAAACAGTGATGACAATAAGCTATTTTGTTTCCTGTTTCAGGTTCGTGAATAACATCATTGTGCCGTATGTTGAACATGTACGCGAAGAATTGGATCTCCCCATTAGGCAACGAGCACTTTGTATATTTGACATATACAAGGCACATCAGGGAGAAGAAATTCGCAGTATTCTTCAAAAGCATAATATTCATATGGTCTACATACCCGCCAGCTGCACTGACAGACTTCAACCTTTAGATCTCAGTGTAAACGGCGCTTTCAAACAATACATGAAATCAAGTTTTGAAGACTGGTATGCCGATGAAGTTGCTAATCAGCTTCAGAAGTGTGAGATTTCTGATGTTAACGTCGACATGCGATTGTCAACCGTTAAGCCCCTTCATGCTATGTGGTTGGTAAAGAGCATGCAAAAACTTGAAAATGAGACTGAACTAATTCAGCGCGGTTGGATTCAGGCGGGAATTAAATGTGACTGAAATAATATCGAAATGCTGTGTAATTGTGTTTTGTGTTACTGTAAATAATATAAAGTTTATAAAATACAAGACATTATAATTTAAACTACCGATAGTTTGGGTTAATAAAAAGGGAATTAACTCTTAAAGTTCTCTGCTTTCCTTTAACAGTGATCTCCCTTGATGAGTATCCGCATACGTATTGAGATGCTTATTTTCGGATAAACTTATTTTCGGATATATGGAAAATCATCATTTATTCGCGGAATTTATCGCGAGGTCAGCGATTCGCGAATATTAGCGAAAATAAAACTAACGCGAATAAAACCAGTTTTACAGTATAAAAAAAACTCCATATAAACATGTTTTTATGCATGTGCAAGCAGTGTAGATCCAGATCAGCCAGCATATTGGTGCCATCTGATCTGGATCTGCACTGTTCACATTTTTTTTCAGAAATAACCTAATAAATCAAAAAGTGAACAGTGCTGGTCCTGATCAGAGATTGCACTATTGTGCGGGCTGATCTAGATCTAGATCTACTCTGTTTGCCCATGTGCTAAAGGTGTATCAATGGAATAAAGGGTTAAGTCAGATTTTATCAGTTTGAAAGTTTATAGTTGAAGTGATACATGTAAAAAATTAAAAATAAAGTTATTGGGTTGAGGATTAATTTAGAAGAGAATTTATCCAACAATTTAGATGTATAGTTAAACCTCAAATTTTTGTAGGTTTGATAAAGTTGTGGAATTTGTGCAGCCAGAAATAGAAACTAATAATTAGGCAAACATTGCAAATCGGAAATATCTTGACATCATACTGCAACAAAATATTTCCTGTGAATTTCTTGGAATAAAATTTCCACCATATGTTTGAGGCATGTCAGTTATACAGTTTCAGTCTTGAGAAGAAAGATGCAGTTTAAGGGGATTAAAGAGGGTATTAAGTATTATAGTGCCATTATGACCCTTTATTTCATGAGGTATGGCTGTTATCCATGCACCAAAAGTGTAGATCCAGATCAGCCGGCACAACTGTGCTGTCATATTGGGATCTACAGTGTTCGCTTTTTGATTTGTACGGCTTTTCTGACCAAGAAGAAAACTGTATAGATCCTGATCACACAGCATGGATTTGCTGGCTGATCTGGATCTACACTGCTTGCACATTGGATAAAACTGGTATAAATGGAGTTAAGGGTTAACATTGTAATATTTTAAGGTGAGGGTAAGCATGGCTCATATCACATTGGCAACCAGTGTAGATCCAGTTTAGCCATCACAATTCTGATATCAGATCAGGATCTAAATTGTTTGCTTTTAGATTTGTTTGGTCATTTCTTACATTGATCTAATGAAGATCTGGATAAAACTTTCAAAGGGCACAGATATGTGGAAAAACAGTTTCTTTCAGTGCCCATGATTACTTCCCTTTGATGTCAATCTATAACGATGTAGTGTATAAAGTGAAGTAACAACAACAAATATATCACAATTTGCAAGCTGTTTCACTTTTATCTGTGCAACATTTTGATATTACCGACTTGCTTTTATTGCTGTATTATTGACTACCAATTGAGATCTTCAAAAACAGAATGATAATGCAGAAAGCTTATACGTAATTATACACATCGCAGTAGTTAGCATTGTCAGCATTGCTCCATTTTTTGAAAATGCATGGAACAGAATAGAACCCATTATATTATAGCACCATAACCAGCTTGACATTTTATTTCATTGTAAGTTTAACACATTTTCATAATAGTGCAGAAACGGTATTAATATAAATAAAATGAGTTGTCCACTTTTTGCATCTAGTTGACAAATAGGTCTAATGTAAATTTTGGTCCCAATTTGGCCTGGAAAAGAAGGTACATTATTTATGTGTTGCTAGGGTTACAAAGAAATTAAAACCATATACAGTTATTTTTTTGTTTGATTTTTTATTTCTTGGCTGGAAACAAGAACTGCAAACTGGGCTTAGTTCCTTCTTTAGTAAGGGCCATTTACAGGCCCCTTCTTCTCAGAAAATTTCTCCGAAAATTTCTTTAAATTCTTGCAGTTTTAACAAGTAACTTTACATCAGTGTTTTTCATTCCCGTTTAAGGAAGATATCGTGCCATTTTCCCAAAATTAAAGTGCATGTGCCCCTTCCCCTGGCAGTGAAAAAAAGCCTTGTGCAGCGATATCTTAGTTAGTTTTGAAACAAATGAAGTCTTTACAGAATTGCTTTGGTTACAAAAAAAACAAGTGAGGTATATTTTATAATAATAAAAATAATTATTATAATGATTATTTTTATATTGACACCTCAACAGTTAAGCAAAACAAGTTTATTTTTTTAAAAAGAACATGTTAAGCAAAATATTATCTTTTTTTAGCGTTGCTATGGTTACGAGGAAAACAAAGCGAGGCACATTCTGTTCTGTGTACTGGTAGTGGTGACCTTTGGGCTGATTCTGTTGGTGTTATACTGGAAACCAGAGCTGGAATGTTACCTGAAGAAGTCCAAATGTGCATTGTACAAGGCGGACACGGTTCTCTTAGAGGTAAAAGCTTAGTGAAACTGGCTTGCTTGTCGGATACTATGCTGATGTGATTTAAAGCTGTGCATAGTATACATATGCATTATTGTGCCACCTGCACAGGTATTCTTTTGTCCGGCGATGGTGGCGTCTGGTAGTCCCCCAACTTTATGAAACTTCATGTTGCCAAAAACTTGGAAAGTACTTATCCTATTCACTTCATACTTGAAATATATTATCAGCATGAAATAGAGATATCAGTGACAACAAGAATTCCTATTTTTGAGTTATGCTCTGTTCAAGTATTGGATAAGAAATTGGGAGCATTTGTCACACTTTGTGGACATGCTCCTGGTTTGAGAGTTACCAACCTTTTCAGACTCGGTGCAATATTACAGAATTCTCCCTATGTTTGCACAAAGTTATTTATTCAAGATAACCATTTAGATAGCATGATGTTTGATTGTCTAATATATTGTAACATTGCCAAGAAACGAATAAAATTCTGCATTTCTGCTGAGTGTCTGATAACATCTTCTTTTGAAATGGATCAATAGAAGCTCTGAAATTGATATTTTTCATATAAATCTCATTTGATGATCATTTCATTCAAATCTAAGATTCTCAGAAAATCAGTTATTACTGGTATGCATGTGGCACAAAGTGAACATTAACTTGGTTGTTATGCTGGCTGATCTGGATCTACACTGGTTGCATACACAATAAAACGTCATATCCGAGGAGTTGGGTTAAGTCATTTTCCGTTGAGGACAAAATTTCACCATCTTACATGAATCAGGACCTTCTTTTTTAAATGCAGATCCAGGCAATATCTCATGAGTTTTCATACTACTTACAAATTTCATCAGTATTTTCCCTTCCATGACCCAGTGACTTGCTTATTCAAATGTCATATTTTCTGTTACATATTATATGTGATGCCCACTATGGTGAATGATTTTGATAAAAGGATGCCATGTTTGTCATTATGTTAAATGCATGGTCCAGTGACAACTATTGTATATTATTCACCAGGTTTTCTTTGGAAAACCCTAGTTATTAGATTTGGGTAATGTTGTTGGTCGGGCAGGTGTCAACATTTCCTTTTTTGTTTTAGTTCACATTTTCTCACAAACTATTCAAGGTAGGGCTTTGAAACTTAGGATAAATATCTTAAATCACAAAAGCAATTATTAGGACAAGTTTTATAACACTTGACTGTATATAGTCATAGTTATGCCCCTTTTTCTCTTAAACTTGAAGAAGAAAACCTGGTTAAACTTTAAGTAGAAAACCTGGTTTCTTCGCATGTTTGTGGCATGATCTTGTTACATATATATTAAGTATTATTTTGCTCTTTTCAGGACAAGTTCCATCAGAAATTTGTTTGTCCAATCAAAACATTCAACATTGCTGAAGAGTTGTAAGTAATTGAATTGGATGCTTCTTTCCTCATCATCATCTATTTTGTCCAAAGCATTAAATATTCCAAGTCAGAATGTCTTGAATCAATCTAAAACCTTTAATAACATGTATTAATGATTGACATTTTTACAACAGTCCATTCGACTTTATTGTCACTTTACTACAGTCCATTCACAATTCTATGAATAAGCACCAGACAGTTGATTTTTTGTTGTAAAATGGCATTTTTCGTAGAATCACATTTTGAACCCTTGGTTGTTGATATTGCCATAAATCATCAATGTCATTTTATGTTATTTTCGTGGTGTGTCTATTTTAAAAATATATGTGTTATTTTAATAGTTCAGTAATTTAGATCAGAGTTATAACTCTGTTATACCTTATTCTAGGTCAGAGTTATTATTATTAATGTGGTTTACCTTATTTCAGGTCAGAGTTTAATGATGCCTATAACAGAGAATCCAGTCGCCCAGAGAACCTGACGGACATCGGGGATGAGGCTAACCTTACTGTCAAACAGGTATGTGATAGTATGCTGAGGTATCTCAGATACATGTAGATTAGCTTTGTTGTAAGGTAACGCTGTTACATGTCTTCTGTCATGTTGAGAACTATCCCCTTTTAACTCTGTATACATGCCTTTATGGGCAGACAGAGTAGATCCAGATTAGCCAGCACATCCGTGCCATCTGATCAGGATCTGCACTGTTGGCTTTTTGATTAATTTGGTTTTTTTTCTGACCAAAAAGAAAACAGTGCAGATCCTGATCAGACAGTACTGATGTGCTGGCTGATCTGGATCTACACTTGTAGCACATGCAAAATGACGTATATATGGAGGAAAGGGTTAAATCCAATGCAAAACATGAATTAATTATGCTCTGGTAATTGGAACATTACATTAATGGTTGTCTTTCTGTGAGAAAATATGTCCTCAAGAAGTTAAAACAGGAAAGACCAGACAGCTATGATAATTTATGGTAATCTTGCTAATTTACACACAGAACAACTGGGCAATATGGGAACAACCACAACACAAAGTCAATAGAAAATTAATAAAAGATATGGATTGTTTCCTGAAGTGGCAAAAGTAAGAAAATGTGAAGAATATCTCGGGAGATAATTTTCTCATTAATAGCTAATATTTTCTTAGATAATGACACAATGTCCGCCTAATATCAAAACCTTGTGTCAACCAGATTTGATTATTTGCAAGGTGGGAATACTGAAAAACTAGTGTGAAATCTGTCAAAGTCTTGCACCTCTATGAACAAAGACTTCTGTCTTTAAAGACCACTTGGGTTTTGAGTGGTCTTTAAAGACAAGTTTGACTGTACTCTCTATAGACATATTCAGGGAATGCAATAAGCTCATTAAGATTGAAGTCTATTGTTTTGTTAATGTAAAAATGCCTTTTCTATAAATTAAGATCAAAGCAAAATTAATAAATTTGTTACTTGTGACCAGTCTAGAATCTCAAGAATCTGATTGGTTCAAATTTATACCAATCTTCAAATGGACCTATCAGAAACCAGAGTTTAGAGACTGGTCTTCAATCTCATTAATATGAATATGGACCATGTCATTTATAGTTTGCTGGGCGTGTAAAGGAGGCATTTATTGAAACTGTGGTAGATCAGGTAGATAAAGAGTTGGTGTTTACGGTAAAACAGTGTCCTCAAGCTTCTTATTATGATTTTGTTATCAGTTCCTATAAGACAAGTTTTACACAAGTGTAATTATTGTTGTTTTAATATTTTTATGATATTTTTTTTTGTTGACCTTTTTGTTAAATTAATAAATGTTACCTTGAAGGAGGGTTTTTTTAATGTTTTTGTTGTTTCCAAAAAAGATGGTAACTTCATAATTTTACTTAAGTTTTATGTTTTACATATCGGGATTTTCATGAATTTTGCTAAAGGCCATAAGCTTGAAACATTAATTAAGAAATTAACAGATTTGCATAACTTGAATGTCCCTTACAATAATTTGATGAAGAAAAAGTAGAGTTTCAAAATTTTTGATATACTATTATTACTGACTGTAACTAATATTTAAGTCATGATTTTAGTCAGCTTCAGAAAGTACTTGTAAATAAAAAAACACAGTTTAATGAAAATTTTAAAAGGAAAAATGGTCAAATACTGAATTTTTCACTCCATGATTTTAAAGTAATTTGAGAGGGGAAATGGCCTGTAAATAGTCCCTATTAACCCTTTTCTGCATATATGCGCTTTTATGGCATGGGCGAACAGTATAGATCCAGATCCGTGCCGTCTGATCAGGATCTGCACTGGTTGCATTTTGGTCAGAAATTACCTAATGAATCAAAAAGCGAACAGTTTAGATCCTGATCAGACGGCGCGGATGTGCCTGCTGATCTGGATCTAAACTGTTCGCCCTAGCAATAAAGGTATGTCTATACAGGAAAGAGATAAAGGTGTATGTGTTATTTGTTTTAGATTGATCCCATTGTGTGTTACTTTGACTTCCAACATGTGAGATACCTGTGGAACAACCAGTCCAAAACCTACACCAGGCTACTGTAAGTACTGTGGAATTGCAATAACTCCAAATGTGAGAACACAAAATGACGGTTTCACCCTTTCCTCCATAGATACAACTTTATTGCATGGGCGAACAGTTTAGATCCAGATCAGCCGGCACAACCGTCCTGTCTTATCAGGATCTTAACTGCACATCCATGCCATCTGATCAGGATCTAAATTGTTCAATTTTTAGCTCACCTGTCACGTAGTGACAAGGTGAGCTTTTGTGATCGCAATTTGTTCGGCGTCCGTGCGTAAACTTTTCATTTAAACGACATCTCCTCTTAAACCCCTGGGCCAAAGTTGATGAAACTTGCCACGGATGTTCCTTGCATGAAGCTCTTCCTAAGTTGTTCAAAGAAATCAATTCCATGCAGAACTCTGGTTGCCATGGCAACCTAAAGGAAAAACTTTAAAAATCTTCTTGTCTGAAACCACAAGGCCTAGAGCTTAGATATTTGGCATTTAGCACCCTCTAGTGGAACTCTACAAAGATTGTTCAAATTATTTCCCTGGGGGTCAAAATTGGCCCCGCCCCAGGGGTCACTTCATTTTACATAGACTTATATAGGAAATCTTTAAAAATCTCACAAACCACAATGTGTACAGCTTAGATATTTGGTAAGTAGCATTGTCTAATGGATGTCTACTAAATTTGTTCAAATTATGTCCCCTGGGCCAAAATCGGCCACGCCCTAGCGTTCTCTTGGTTTACATATAGTTATACAGGAAAAACATGAAAATCTTCTTCTTTAAAACCACAAGACCTAGAGCCTTTATATTTGATATTCAGCATCATCTAGTGGTCCTCTACCTAAATTGTTCAAACTATCCCCCTGGGGTCAAAAATGGCCCCGCCCCAGGGGTCACTTGTTTTACATAGAATTATATAGGGAAAACTTAAAAAAATCTTCTTCTCTAAAACCACAAGGCCTAGAACCTTGGTATTTGGTATGTGTCATCATGTAGTGGTCCTCTACAAAAGTTGTTCAAATAATTCTCCTGGGGTCAAAAATGGCTCCGCCCCGGAGGTCACTAGTTTTATTACATAGTGTTATATAGTAAATCTTTAAAAATCTTCTTCTCTGAAACCGTAAGGCCTATAGCTTAGATATTTGGTATAGAGCATCTTCTAGTTACATTTTCTCCACAATTTAGCAGCTTAATTTTTTTTAATTTTTTTACTTGATTTTACCAAACTTGCACACAACTCTTGAAACCATTGAGCAATTGTTGACAGGTGAGCGACCCAGGGTCCTATGGACCCTCTTGTTTATTCATTAGGTTATATCTGACCAAAATGTGACCAATGCAGATCCTGGTTAGATGGCACGGATGTGCTGGCTGATCTGGATCTACACTGGTCACACGTGCCTAAAGATGTGTATATATGGAGGAAAGGGTTTATTTGAATTTGTTCACCTGTCCTGTCACATTCCAATATATATTAAATTTAATAAAAAAGATGTAATAACTTGAAATGTAATTACTCAAAAATTTCAATAACTCATCAGAGTCAGGCTAAGGCTGTGTGAACAGGGAGAAGTTTTTCCTTTGTTAGGGAAAGTTTTGGAAGTTTTTAGCTTTCTAAATGAAACATAGGTAAAAACTTCCCTGGTTAATTCAGTTGAGGGAAAAGTTTAGGAAATTTGCGAGACAATTTCTCATTGTCTCCCTCTAAGCCATTCCCTCATTTGAAGTACATGTACATGTATTGGTACATGTATATGTATTTACTGTTGTGATTTTTATTTTATTTTTAAGGGATTTATCAACAAACACAAGATGTGGAGATTTTCACGAGAGGTACAAAGGACTGAGTGTTATGCAGCAGGCTCATAGGTAACACTTGATTACATACTGTGAATTTACTGTAAAATCTTTTAATGCTGTGAACATGAATATCTGTGCATGTGGTTTCATAAAAAGACATTCTCTGGGATGTGGATAAGTGGAATTTGAAAAAATGAGGCATTGTGGAAACATTCTGGATAGAATATCCAAATATAACAGTATTTTGCAATTTCACTTTGACCATGCTTTAACTCTTTGCACCGAGGGATATGGCTGTTTATGGTTGATATACAGTGTAGATCCACATAAACCAGGGCTGAAGGTTATAAAGCTGAGATTGGAAACCAGTCTCAAATCTCAAGCATCTGATTGGCTGAAATGGCGACTGGTCGCCATTTCAGCCAATCAGATGCTTGAGATTTGAGACTGGTTTCCATGCTCAGTTTTATAACCTTGGGCACAGCACATCTATGCTGTCTGATCAGGATCAATACTGTTTGCTATTAGATTTCTGGAATGTGTTATTTCTAAACGAGAGGTGACCAATTTACATGGAGATCAGATGACAAGAGATATCCCAGCTGATCAAGATGTATTAAACCCATATATTTATATATATGGAAGAAAGGGTTAAGCAATATGTGGACCTTTACCCCACCTGCATGTCTGTTTAGTGTATGCACAGTCTGATCAGGGTTCACACAATAATTGTTGCTAATAAAATTGATACAATTTTTGTAAAACACATATGAACAGTGATGGACTGCCTGACTATTACAATAAAAACCATCAGTAAGACCGCCCTGAAATTATCATCATCCCATAATAAGAACACTATTTCAAAGTCTTTTTTAACAGTTTTGAACTCTTCCACCTCAAAATTAAGACCCTAGCTAGAAAGACGACTTGAGTTCAGTCCCAGAGGTGGTCTTGATTATAAGTTTCTTGCATGAGTGTGAGGTGAAGATGGAAAAATCTGTCACCGAGGGGGAACTGTTTTGCGGGAACGAGGCTCTGCCGAGTTCCCGCCAAAACAGTTCACCCGAGGTGACAAATTTTCTTTCTTTACCTAATGTCCCATGCAAAATACTTTTTCTTGCATACCATTTACTGTTCATAACTTTTGTGTACATGTATACAAACTAAATTTTGTTTCCTTACGCTGAAATATTGACGTTAACATAAACCTTATTTTCTAAATGACGTCACTAACATGAACAAATTACTTCAGATACTCGCAGACGTGACATCAATCGTGTAGCACGCAAATGTTATCTGTTCTCTAGGGAAAAGATAAGATTTTCTTTCCCCGTAAAACACGCGGAAATAATTATCCGGTATGCAAGAAAGAGAGATTTCACTGTAGATTTATGTTATGGTTTGTTTTTTAGGCGAGTTGTGTATGGACAGAATTCCATTGACGTCGAGGTGAAGTCTTACTGGAGATTATTTATTGAAGAGGTAAGTACTTAACTTTGCTTTACTATTTCAGAAGATAGTTTTTTAAACGTTCTCATTCGGAATGTTATGTTTGTTTGGGTACCAACGTGAAAAAATAGTGAAAATAAGAATGATATTCCACTGTTTGAAAACAGTGAAATACCTCTTTTATTTTTACTGGGAAAATTCTATAATTCAATGAAAAGCATAAAACAAAGCATTTTCATGCCAGATCATTGTTTTCTGTTTGTAGGTGCTTGAAGACCTCATTTACAGTTGTGGGTCTTTAACCCTTTCCTTGATATATACACATTTTTATGCATGTGGGACCAGTGTAGATCCAGATCAGCCGGCAGATATGCGGGTATGATACGGATGTGCCCGCTGATCTGGATCTAACTGTTCGCCCTAGCAATAAAGGTGTATCTATACAGGAAAGGGTTAAACCCCTTGTGTAAGATAAGTATTGCACGTCAAAGTATTTGATTGCTGTTAAAAGGAAATTTGTTCTAACTCATCTAGCTTAGAAATAAAAAAGCAACTGTGAACAAAACAAGGATAATCAGGTATATAGAATGCATGAAAATGTGTCTATCACACATCAATGGAAAAAAATCTTTAACTAGTATTGATCTACACTGTTGGCTTTAGATTCATCAGGTTATTTCTGACCAATGGCTTAACCTGATCTACACATGTCTTACAGTATATGCAGCCCGAACTTTGCCTTTTTTGTGATGACTGCGGTGTACAAAAATATCTAAGAGTGTTCATTCACTGCGTCCTGAACACTCGCAAATCCTGGTGGACGCTCAGTGTACTCGCAAAATTTTCCTGCGGATCGCAGTGTACAATCGCGGTGTGTCCCGGTGGTCGAACGTGGTGAGTCTCCGAGTTCGCCTATCATTAGGTTTTTGTACATGTACATGTACTGATTACATGAATTTAAGTATTTTATATTTTCTTTACTGATGTTCCTCTTTAAATGAACTTTGTACATGTATTTTAGATACATGCCAAATACGTAAGACTTGAATTTGTTACCTGGTTATTTACATTCAATGGTGTTATATATTCAGTTGCGAAATTTCCAGTTTCCAGTTATTACTAATTGTGTTATTGTTGGGTGAAGTTACACGGTTGTATGTGTAATAGTTTTTAAAATGTTTTGAACTTAAATACTTAGAGTATGTTATGATGCCGCTATTTCTTTTAAACGCTAAAACTTATTTGCCAAAATGAAAATACGTGGCACGTCAGGCTTGCCGTTCATAATTTCAAATGACGTAGTGAATGGTAATTAATGTCCCTTGAATAGCGAAAAGACCATGTCCTTTAAGCACTTCATTTAAGACGTCAGCTCTGGTCATATATAGTATAACGCACGTGCCTCCCGCGCTGAGAATTGGCGGGAACTTGTTATGAATCTAAAACTATATCGTAAATGCTAGTAACTCACATTATTCTGATGTGACAGTCATTATGTTTAAAATTACTCCAAATTACCAATGCAAACTGATATTAATCATTCAGTTAATTTTAATATGACTTGACATAGTGATACTTAGGCGAGTTTTCTCGTAACTATAAATATTCACTTATTTTAATGGTATACAACATCAGTTTGCTGCAACTACTGTACAGCGGGTATTATTCGCGGGGGTTTTATTTTCGCTATTTTCGCGGTTTTTGTTTGACCGTGAATTTAAGACTCCGCGATTATATTTCAACTTGGTGATGTAAAAACGTAATATAAATGAACAACAGTATTTACAAGGAAAAACTCATTACCAATCTCAGGCAGTGTTTCTAAAATTTATCGACAGCCGGTCTTTGACCGATTTTCGGGGAAAATGTCCGATTGAAATTTCAACATTGTTAAAAAAATCGGTCAATATTTTTTTCAATTCGATCTAAGTTTTTCGTTCCTGTCCATAACCTGCTATGAAAATTACCTACATGTACAAATTTTCACACTTAATCCCCTGTAAACCTGTCATAAATCGACTTCAATACTCTGCTACCATGACTTCACATATCGTTAATAGCCGGCGGCAAAGTAAAACTGTCATCTGACACTTGTCATCATAACCCTTGATTGCGACTTGTTTGGAGCCTGTAACAAACAATTGGAGTTATACTGCTACAAACCTTTATCAAGTGGGCATACAGTCATGAAAGTGTGAACCGTTTTTATTCACCAGGGCACTGTTATAATAATACCTAATTGGAGATGGCAGTCAAAATTGATAATTGGCTTGGCAATCACGCATTGAACTAAACAAAGGCGTAACAACAGGTTTAAATATAACGGGTTTGATTGACGTTATATATGTGCAAATATCACAGCAAGTAAGTCACGAGGCACAGGCAGTGAATCTCATGGTAAACGGTGTTTGGGTAGAATGTATATTGGAAGGACAGCGCGAATTTAAGACCCCGCGAATGACCCGGATTTCGAAAAAAACGCGAAAATTTAACCCCGTGAAATTAACCTGCTGTACAGTATATACTGGAAATGGTTTTTATTCTATTCATTGATTGAAATTCTGGATGAAGATGCGAACTAAATTCGCCAACTATAACTGCTTAGACTTTCACCAAAATTCCCGGACTTTTCAGGGTCCACTCCCGATTTTAATGGAATGTAAGGACATTTCAAGGCCAGGAACGGACATTTTAAAATTCCAGGACTTTCCAGGACCTTCCCGGACACGTGGGAACCCTGTATATCATATAAACATATACAGAACAATTTGAAAACAAAACAAAGCACAAATCTCTGTTTAACCATTTGAAGTGGAAAGTTGTAAAAATTAATACTTGTACGAAGTGAACTTTGTAAGATAAAAAATAAACGTCCGGCTGTATTCTATCTGAACTCGCTCCTGAAAAAAAGATGAATATAATACATAAATAGGTACAACGCAAGAAAGATACAATTAAAGAAAGGACAACGGTGTACACGTACAGTACATGTGTGATTTTTATACAACACATGGTACATGTACCAAGAGTGAAAAAATAAAAAGTGTCCTGCGCATTCACTAGCATTTTCCCGCCGCGACCCACCGCGTTTTGTCACTGCGTTTCACTGTTTTTTATCTTCGTGTTCAGTCACCATGTTTCTTGATACGAACGCTCACTCTCATGCATTTTGTTTCGGCCGCGCTGAGTCAAAATCGCACAGATGTACCAGCTTATCTGGATCTACACTGGTCGCACACCCATAAAAGGCATATATATGGAGGAAAGAGTTTAGCATAATATTATATTCAAATATTTATTTCAGGTGCTGAATCCATTCTACATTTTCCAGATCGGCAGTATCATATTGTGGTCACTAGATGAATACTACTATTACGCTGCCTGTATATTCCTCATCTCTTGTATCTCTATGGGTGTCTCGTTATATGAGACTAAACGGGTAAGTCTGCAAGCATGTATATTTAATTACTTTTTTGATAGTCACACTTAAGTGACGAAATATGTCATACTACCAAAAAGTGTTCTGATGTGACTTATAAAAGTCTCCCAGAAGTCTCCCTAATTCTCTGCTCACTTCTCCCTAATTCTCCATTAGGGAGAAGTCACTTCTCCCTAAAATTATGTTCTAGGCCGATCCCTGTATAAGACCAAACAGATAAGTCGGCAAGCATGTATATTTTATGACTTTTTGGTAGTAAGGAATATAAATTGTCAATTTAGTTCAAAAACAGTGTAAGTACCATTGAAATATAAAGGAGATATACCATTATAACACTAGATGATGATTTCTTCCTTTTTTGTGTTGTTATTTTTAAGAAAAGGCAAACATAGGGATAGCATGGTTGGTCCATCGGTCTATATGCCACAAAAACTTCACTTTGCAATTTTTTTAATATTTCTTCATCAAACTTGTAAATTTGTTGCTTATTACAACAGGTTTGTGAGAAAGCCATAATCTGTTGGTCGCGATCGCATTTGACAGAGTTATTCCCTTTTTTATGCTCCCCAAAGAAATTCTTGCCCAAAATATAATTTAATAACTATAACAGAGACCTACACAGATACAGGGTCATTGTCATCGACCAGCATATACTTCGGGGGAGCATCCATCATTTCTAATGATATCTTGTTATATTAAAATTTAGTCATGCAAGTATATATATTTTTTCTAGCAAATGATTACCCTACACGATATGGTTAGTACAACAGCGACCAGCATACAGGTTGTTAGGGACGATGGTACCTACAACCATATCCCCGTCACTGACCTTGTCCCCGGTGATGTCATTGTGATCCCTCCACACGGATTTACCATGACATGTGACGCTGTGTTGATGGCAGGCAGTTGTATTGTCAATGAAAGCATGCTTACAGGTAATTTGAGCGCATTTAATACACTAAACCCTTTCCTCCATATGTATGGGTTTTATTACATAATTATGCAACCAGTTTGGATCTACACTTGTGACTTCTTAGTCTGATATAAACTGATGAATCTAAAAGCAAACTGTTTAGATCCTGATCAGATGCAAACAATGTGCTTGCTGATCTGGATCTACATTGTTCACCCATAGGATAACAGCCCTATCCCATGGAGTTAAGGGTAAAAGATAAAAAGTCATACGATTTAGCAGTTAAGATTTAACAATTTGTAGTGTGTGATCTTGATTTTGTACATTTGACAATGTTCTGTGATATCTCAGTGCAAACTTACTACACAGTTTACTACTCAAAATTTGATAAGGATCACTTGAAAGATTGTGTTTATTCCTTTCAAAAGGTTGAAACGATAAAATATTTGATGTGATTCTAAAATGTGTTCATTTGACACCAGCTTTGTGCCAGATAAAGAATGAGCCGACAAACTATTGTAACAGAAGAGCAGTTGGAACTTGGTAGGGCAATAATTCAGGATAAAACGGAAATCGATCCCTATCAAATTTTGACTACTGTATTTAGAAAGAATTTACAATTATCTATTATATTCTTATATTAACTAAAAAGTGATTTTTTTTGCACTTTTAACATTATAATGTTGTTTTTACCATGAAATATGTAATAATAATTATTTGCTGCTCATTAAATGACATCATGGCTGAAGGTTATAAAACTGAGCATGGAAACCAGTCTCAAATCTCAAGTATCTGATTGGCTGAAATGGCGACCAGTCGCCATTTCAGCCAATCAGATGCTTGAGATTTGAGACTGGTTTCCCTGGTCACCATTACAGCCAGTCAGATACTTGCGATTTGAGACTGGTTTCCATGCTCAGTTTTATAATCTTGGGCACAGTTCAAGGAATGATATCAACTGTCTAAAGTTTACTTTTCCCATGAATCGCCTCTTATTACTCTGTTTCCTAGGTGAAAGTGTACCAATCACAAAGACAGCATTACATCAGTGCGAGGATCAAGAAATATATTCCCCTGAAGAGCACAAACGTCACACCCTGTTCTCAGGGACCAAAGTTATACAGACACGATATTACGGACAGATGAAAGTGTTAGCTGTTGTTGTAAGAACAGGTATGTTTTTTTTTAAAGTGATGTTTGGGCATGTAGACTGGAAAAGGAGTTAACACTTTACTTTATAGATATAACTGTTATGGCTTGGCATAAGGATGTAAATCGATGCTGTCTGATCTGAATATACACTTTTCACCTAGATTTATTAGGTTATTTCTATTCAATCTTTCACCAGTTTAAATCCAGATCAGATGCATTTTTAGACACATCACTGATAGATGTTCCAGCTGATCTAGATCTGCACTGGTCACACACCCATTAAAATGCATATGGAGTGAAGGGTTAAACAAACCCAACAGATAAAGAGAAAGAGGTATGGGTATCCAGTAGCCAAAGTAGTATTTGTAATGACATTAATTAAACACTTCACCCCAAATATATGGGTTTATTGCATTTGCAAACAGTTTATATCCAGATTAGCCTGCACATCCTTGGTGTCTGATCAAAATTTATGCTGTTCACTTTCTGATCACAAATAGCCTAATGAATCAGAAAGCAAACAGTGTAGATCCTAATTGGATACCATTGATATGCTTGCTGATCTTGATCCATACTGATTGCCGACAGTTAACAACAGTATCTTTGAGACACAAACTCACAATGTCTTTTCTGTTTCCAGGTTTTAGCACTGCCAAGGGTGAGCTTGTCCGAGCCATACTGTTTCCAAAGCCTTTGGGATTCAAGTTTTACCAAGATGCTATAAAATTCATCATGTTTTTAGCTCTGGTCGCCTTTTTTGGGATGGCCTATAGCATTGTGCAATATGTCCAGTTAAAGGTAAATATATTGCTTTCTCATACTCCAATTTCCAATTAAGCTTTTTTATATACACTCACCATGCATGTTGCTGTTATAATGTTTTGTTCTTGAAACTGTTTTCATTTTGTGATGAAAAACATCTGCTATATTGCTTAGCTATAATAAAAGCTACTCACAAACTGTTGGTCTATGCACACTGTTTTGACACGCGACTTTCTTGTTACGCCACTGGTTGCTGCGAAAAAAGATTTCTGTGATGACCACATTGCTATTCGATCACTTTCCCAAAAGGCAGTGTAACAACATATTATTCCAAATATTTTGGTATAAATTCCCAATCCGGAGGATTTTGGTTGTGATTCCCAAAATGACAACAAAACCATCAACACTGCTTTCAGATGGCCATGTTTGTATTTTCTATTTTCCTTCTATTGTTAACTTGTTCATTAAGGCAAGGAGTAAAATTTGTAAGTAACCAAACTGTATAGATTTATTAATGCACATTTTTATACATGTTTATGTATATGTATATATGTAGTTTGTTTTATTTTTAAATAAAACTTGTTGATTGTAATTTTTTCAACAGTTTTTTTTCAACAGTTAGGAAGTATGAACATTTTCATTGCATTTTATTATATCTTGTGTTTTTATCTTGTAGGCAACGCCAGAAAGGATCATTCTCCGAGTTTTAGATATTATTACAATCATAGTTCCACCTGCGTTACCAGCTGCCATGACGGTTGGAACTGTATACGCTCAGAATCGACTCAAGAAGAAGCAGATCTTCTGCATCAGTCCTCCAAGAATTAACTTTTGTGGAAGGCTAAATTTATTCTGCTTTGATAAGGTAAATTTACTAGTTTCAGGGGTTTCATTTGACCAGGGAGATAACCCTAAAACCCTCAATTTGACACTACACTTTCAAGCTGAAGGGTCATATTATCCATAAATAAGTGGTTTTCTGGCTGTAAGTTAGCTGAATCCCTTAAAATGCGATGAAAATGACCCTTTAGCAGCTAGGGGAACCCCTGAGATTGCTTGAAATATGGCAACTATATGAACTGTAATGTTGTCATTTGTATTAAAAATTTAATAACTTGATATAATAACATAATTTATTTTAGTGCAATGTGATACAGCACTGAAAATAATAAAATTAACACTTCCTGCAATTCCACTCTTATCTATTTCCACTTTGCTTATGATGATACTCCTTTTTGATTTCCTTGCATTTTCATCATGTTTCCACTGTGATAATGCTTCTAGGAATGCATTTCAAGCAGTTGGTTTTGTCTTTTACCACAATTATTCAGTCTATTAAATTTGTTGAAAAAGCAGAGGAAGTGAAGAGACCAGATGGTTATTTATAATATTGCTCAGTTTTAAGTCGATCCAAACACACAGCACTCTTCTGGCTGTCGGCTATCCAACCTCTTTGATTGATCCAGTGCGATCTCCCTACCTTACCATTCTGAATATTCCTTGTGCTAGAATAATTTTCTCTCCACATGTCAGCTCATAATGTTCAGTACTGTATGATAACAAACAATGGATACTATCTTATTCACAGATTCTTTTGCTGTAGTTTAAATCTAGTTTGTATAATGGTTAAGTTGTTCAAGGTTTTTTTTAGAAAGTTATTCAGATACTCATTGTTTGTTAATTTTATTCCAGACTGGTACATTGACAGAGGATGGTTTGGATCTTGGAAAAATAATACCAGTCAAAGATGGAAGGTAGTAATTTACTCTTCTTTGATAAATGTGATGCATCTGGGTAAAATAACATTTACTGACATTGACTTAAAGTGAAGACCCTGCCTAAATTGCAGACTTATTAGGTTGGAAAAAGATCTGAACTGTATTCCAGATGAAGTAAGAATGCTTCTCTGACAGAATTACTAACAGGTAAGATCCAGATCAGACTGCAAATTCACAGGCTGATCTGGGTTTGCAGTGGTCTCATGGGACAAGGTGTGTCATGGTCAGTAAAAAAAATTTCAGTCCAGAAAAATAGGTAATGTCAATACACAATTTCAGTCCAGAAATAGATGCCAGTACATAATATATGAGTTTAGAACCATACTGAAAAATAGGTCTTCATCAGTTGCAACTGTGAAACTGTTGGATTATTCACTACAAATCTTACTCAAATTATCATTGCAGTTTTAAACACGGGATCACAGACCCTAGTCAGATGGAGCGTGGAGACTTCCTGGTTGGCATGGCAACTTGTCATTCCTTGACAATCATTGATGGAGAAATATCCGGAGATCCAATGGACGTGATCATGTTCAACTCTACTAAATGGGTAAACATAGTAATTCTGTACTTGCAGATGTGACCATATCACCTGAATTAGCTTGATATTAGTGTCAGCATATTTTTCGCACAAACAAGCACTTGAATTTAAACCCTGTCTGAATTTGAACAATGTTTAGTTTATTCTTATTACAGTTGAACCTGCCATAGCAGCCACGTGCATTCAGCAACCACCTGTCTCAAACAGCCAGTTTGATGTCCTAAACTGACATTTAGTTCTAATTTTTACCTGTCTTAAACAGCTACCTGTGTTAAGTAGCCACTTTTTGTCTCCCCCATAAGTGGCTGGTTAATACAGGTTTGACTGTATTTTACTTCAATCATTCTTATTTATTCCTGTTCGATTAACAGATTCTGCATGAAAATTCGACCCTGTAAAAATAAAAAGATATCACTGTCAGCTAAGAGATATTAGCATATTTCTGTAAATACTGTAATAATCCTAATATTTCAGACGTTGGAGGAGCCGGGCAGCGACACCAGTAAATTTGACACCATCATGCCGACTGTGGTACGACCTGCTACCAGAGATACCTTCATGCCTGAGGAAGATCTTGGAGATGTGAGTGGAAGTAGTTTCTTGTTTAAATTTTTTCTATGCTCACTTGAGCTGGAAGGTGGAGATGAGCTATATTATTAATCAGCTAAGCTTTCAGTCATATATTGCTTGTCAGTAATAATGTTATTCTTGCTACACAGATGTGGAAAAGTGATTTATTAATCTATTGATTTATTTATAAAATATGTTTGTGTACATTTTATAAATAAAAAAAAAATACCCTGCTTATCTACCCACTTGTAAAATTCTGGGTTTGGCAACTGGAAACAAACAATTTTAAAGGATGGCCTGTCTGTGAGTGAGTCTGGATTAGAAAAGTGGAAACAGTGCTGAATGTAATAGAGCTATTGAAAATACACAGTATTACTGAATCAGATTTGCAAAACATTAAAATCAATACCATTTATGTGTTTTCAGGCGACACAGTTTGAAGTTGGCATCGTCCGCCAGTTTACATTCTCGTCCAGTTTGAAGCGTATGAGTGTCATAACACGTACTCTGGGGAAGAGCAATATGGAAGTCTATTGTAAAGGGGCTGTAGAAACAGTTTGCAGTCTATGTATAAAAGACACTGGTAGGTCTTTAATATCAAAATGAAGTAACATTACCGTTTGTGATGCTGATGGCCTATTTATGGTATCAGCACAGATGGGCCCAAGATCATAAAACTAAGATTGGAGACAAGTCTGAAATTTCAAGCATCTGATTTGCTAAAACGGTGACCACCCGCCATTTCAACCAATCACATGCTTGAGATTTGAGACTGATGTAACAGCTATGTGATCTTATAGATGTTTTGGAAACTTCCATATGGTTTGACCTCTATTTTCAAACTCGATGTAATATCAACAAAACAAAGTCATGATGTCAGAAATGTCACTTGCAGCTATAAACTAATGTTGTCAGTCATAATTCCGGAAAACTGCTGTTTCTGATTTAGTTTTAGGCTCTTGGGCCCTGATCGGTATCTACACTATACTATAAAGTGTACTCTTTTTTTTTTTAATTAATGAAAAAAAAGGAAAAAAGTTTGATATCAAGAGTTAAATGGAAATGAGATTTCATTATATGCATATGGAGGCCATCAGTTATTAAAGTTTAACCTGTTAATCCTTTGATACTCTTATTGTCACATGTGACCAGTGTTGATCAAGAATAGTCTGCACATACATGTAGACTGATGGAGATCTGCTAAGTTCTTTTTGTGGCTTTATTTAATTTTGATTCTTTCTGACCAAGAAGCAACTAGTGTGGATTATCACTGTTAACATATTGAATACAAGCCATATCAATTGGTTTAATGAACAAGGTATTAAAGGTGACATACAATGTGAATTATTGTGGAAATAGCTTTGATTTGTGACAGTGCCCATGTGTTAAAATCATGCATAGATAATATAATGCTGTTATTGTTTACAGTTCCAGATGACATAGACCATGTATTGAGACAGTATGCAGTGCAGGGTTTCAGAGTGATAGGCCTGGCCTGCAAAGCCCTCGACCCAAAAATCATGTGGCATCAAGCCCAAAAGATACCCAGGTAACTATGTAATCATTATTTTGATGTAGGATTTCCTTAAGGGGCATTCCTTTCATGAGTTTTGTGTCGCTTGGCAGCCTTAATAAGTCTCCCCAAATATTCAGTCAGTGTTGATGTTTTCAGTTATATAGTCCTTTGAAGGCGGATGAGCATGATACTTATATTTGTGAAAATATTGAGTTGCGCTCAACCTGGGGCTTGGCGGCCTGAACCGTAATATGCACTTAGTCTTCCATGAATATGCCAAATCAAGCCAAGCCTACAATATTTTGATATTTGTCATTTTTGGTGGCTTTTAGAGTTCCTTTCTCATCTATTCTGTACATGTATATGTCTTAATTGATTAACAAATCTGGAATTTAGTTATAGATAAGTCTTAAAGATTCATAAATTTTTATTTTCGCAATCAAATCTGGTTGAGGTTTTACTATGTAATAGGTTTTTCGGTGAGAATTATACAAATATGCATGCACAAAAATGCAATTTGTGGCATCTGCATGAATATGCATTCCTGCGAAATTAGTTGATACCAAAGTAAAATGAAGAGAGAACATTTCTTATGTTTTACAGAGACAAAGTGGAGTGTGATATGACGTTCCTTGGCCTCATTGTGATGCAAAACAAGTTGAAGCGACAGACAAAGCCTGTGATAAAAACCCTGCTGGCGGCTAACATACGCTGTGTCATGATTACTGGTATGATACAGTTTCAATGTCAGTTCATTCTTTGCTTTTTTAACCAGATTTTCTTTAGAAAAATCCTGGTTATTAGATTGGGGTATGTCGTTGGGCGGGCGGATGGGCGGGCGGGCCGGCGGGCATCAACATTTTGTGAAGTCTTTTGTGAAAGTTGTGTTTTTCTCAGTAACCGTTCAAGGTACAACTTTGAAACTTAATATAGTTGTCTAACATATCGATACCAATTATCAGGACAAGTTTCATAATCCCTGACTGTATTTTGACAAAGTTATGCCCCTTTTTCACTTAGAAATTTTGTTAATTTTTTTGTGAAACTTGTGTTTTTCTCAGTAACCGTTCAAGGTACAACTTTGAAACTTAACATAGTTATCTGACATCTCAATACCAATTATGAGGACACTTTTCATAATCCCTGACTTATTTTGACAAAGTTATTCCCCTTTTTCACTTAGAAATTTTGTGAAGTTTTTTGTGAAAGTTGTGTTTTTCTCAGTTACCATCCAAGGTATAGCTTTGAAACTTTACATAATTGTTTGACATCACAGTACCAATTTTCAGGTCAAGTTTCATAGGGGTTTTGACTGTGTTGTGCAAAAGTTACGCCCCTTTTTGACTTAGATTTTTATTTAAGGATTTTGTGAATGTTATCTGTTGATGCCAAATAGAGGTCTTTCACATTGTTGTGCGCATGCGTCGTACGCCACGTTAGGTGCGGAAAATATTGGTTTTATCCTAAACCGACAAGTGAGGGGGCATTTAACTGTGTCATTGCTAACAGAATAAACAGATATGATCACGGTGTCGTCTTAAAGCTAATGATAAATTATAATAATAATTATGATAAAGCATAATAAATTCGAGTTTTAGAATTTCCGAATATAATAAGCTTAAAACGTCTGGTCGGCAAGATTTGACTGTGAAAAGCGTAAAACAATCAAAGACGTGGTTGCCACTTTGAATCGGGAAGTCTTATATGAAAACAAATACATTGTGGATTACACGTTACTGTATATTTTCCACAGACACATATATAAGCGTATCGAGTTTTTCTGACAAAATGCGTTAACTTCAAGAAATATATTTTATGTTACATGATCTCTCTAAATTGGAGGTAAACGGATGAATTCAGCAATGTATCGGCGTTGAATACTCGTCGTTGTATTCAACGCCCGTTAAGCTTATTAAGTTATTCATGTTATTATAAACATCATTTTTTTTATAAAATCGTCAGCCATAGTCAATAGACATTAGTTTAAGTCGCATTTCATGAATATCTACGTGTTACGGGAATGATGTAGAAAGAAGATAAAATGTCCGCAGACCTCAAAAATCTCAGGATTTTATCTGAAATCTCCGGACCGTAAGGTTCTTCTCCGGATCTAAGGATTTTCAGGCAAAATCTCAGGATTTAAAAATATTGAAAAGGATAATTAATGAAACATAAATTTAACTGAATTTAGAATGGGTTTTACAATTATATTATTTAATATTAAGAAACTTGGTCTTGGTCACGGCTCCAAAATTTCCTGTTTATTGAGAGATTACGTGATAGTGACACGCTGCCTCGGGCACACATGTACACAACAGCTAAGTGTCATAAAACTAAACTCGGACCTGAATATCGCAGTCTCGTTCATTTGTTTTGGTCCATGGTCATTTTGATTTTAAACAGAAATGAAAATATTATATTTCAAAAGCTTCAGCGACAACAATTACGAACTTCCACATCAAAATAGTTTTTATTTAAAAAAAAAAAAACATCAAAACTCTCTGGATTTTTTTTGAATAGGTTTTGGTTGGCCTGCCGTCCGGCAATATTCGTTTGGTTCAATCAATTTAACGATTTCTCGGGTTGTAGCTGGAATCATCCTATTATGTAAATACGTAATATTTTTTCTCAAAAGCAAAACAAGCAAAACACATATCAACCTAGTCGCTGACAAGCTACATCAGAATATAATTATGTCTCATTCCACTATAAATTATAGCGTTACAAAAAAATGTTGTAAAACGGTAAAATTTCCGATAATGTTCGTCTGAATTGTCAATTATACAGATTTATTTTTAGTAAACACAATTCACGTGTGTATTTTCATAAAAAACCCAAACAAATCTGTTGGATACTCGCGTCCTGAAAATACCGCGATAAACAATGTTTAACATGCGCATAAACTTTCTTGATGTGCTTTTAAATGATCATAACGTTTTTTTTTATTCTTCGTTGTTTGACTGTACTTACTTATTATAAATTTGAAATGATTAATCAACATTTTCTTAATTTTTTAATCACTTAGTCATATTAACAATAGTAAACGATGCCCCCTCGCTTGCATTTATCGACTAAATATGCTCTTCAATTTTAGAGAGCGCTAAGGGGAGGTAACAATGTGAAAGAACTCTATTGCCTGTTGACGCTTAGCTTGGTTTGTGGGTAGCTTATATCAACAGGCAGCTTGAGATTGCTACCCAGGTGTCTGTGATAAATGTCAAGGTCACTTGCTAAATATAGAAATTCAGCTTACCCTCAATAACTTGAGTTTGCTTTTACCTCTGGATGCCAAACTTAGTATATGAGTAGCTGATATCAAAAGACAGCTTGGAATTGCCACAGGTATCTGTGATCAAGGTCAAGGTCACTGTTGCTAAAAATAGAAATTCAGTTTTCCCTCAATAACTTTAGTTTGCTTTGGTATATTTACGCAGAACTTAGTGTTGGTATCTAATATCAAGATGTAGCTTGAGATTGCTACCCAGGTGCCTGTGATAAAGCTCAAGGTCACTGTAGCTAAAAATAGAAATTCAGTTTCTGCTCAATAGCTTGAATTTTCTTTGGCCTATTGACACCAAACTTGGTTTGTGGGTAGCTTATATCAAGACACTACTTAGGATTGATACCCAGGTGTCTGTGATAAAGGTCTATGTCATTTTTGCTAAAAATAGAAATTTAGGTTTCTCCTTATTACTTGGGTTAGCTGTGATCTATTGACACCAAACTTTCTTTGGGTAGCTAATACCAAGACGCAACTCGGGATTTCTACTCAGAAGTCTGTGATCAAGATCAAGGTCACTGTTGCTAAAAATAGAAGTTCAGTTTCTTCATATCAGATATTTTCTATATTAAATGAAAACCTGGTTTTCGGCGCGTGGCGACGATTTTTTATTGTTTACCAATTTTGTTTGGAATACCCTGGTAATTAGCATGTATGTCATTTCATTATTGGGTTTCAACATTTCATTAAGTTTTTTGCTTAACTTCTCTTTTTCTCAGTAACCATTCATCACACAGCTCTGAAACTTGGCATAGTTGTCTGACATTGCAAAAGCAATTATCAGGACAAGTTTCATAACTCCTGAATTTATGTTTTCATAGTTATGCCCCTTTTTATCTACAATTTATAAAGAAAACCATGTTTGTTGCATTGCAGTGTCTTCTTCTTTGACTCTTGCCATGTCCCATTATATAAAACATATTTCCTAAGGTTTCAAAACGGAGAATGGAGACCAGTATCTGATTTCTGTTATCTAATAGGTTGAAATTAAGAACAGTCTGTGAAATGACCAATTGGATAGAGCTCTTAGATCGGTTTTCATGCTCAGTTTTATAACCTTGAAGCTAGGTTATGTGTATGATCAGTAAACACTTAACCCGTTACTCCATAGAATAAGGCTTTTATCTGTGGGTCATCTGTAGGTGAACAGTGTAATAAATAAAAAAGCAAATGGAGCAGATCCAGATCAGACTGATGGCTGATCTGGATCTGCTCCATTTGCTTTTTATTTATTAGTTTATTTCTGAGCAAAAAGTGAACAGTACAGGTCCTTATCAGATCAGCTTCATTTAATTTTATATCACAATCTTCTGGGACAGTGACAAGTTTACTATGACATAAACCGGAGCCTGATAGAAGCAAAAAAAATCTAACTGAACAGCAAAAATGTTCCATGTATATTTCATTGTGAAATTGACCTATCATGAAAACTACAAAAACATCAGGATGTACGGTACAGGATCAATAAATGACTGTTCTAAGCACTGAATTTGGAGGGCTTCTATTATGAGTGCAATGGATTATGAGGTTTCTGGCTTAATTTATGCATTGGCAGTATATGTCTTTAATAGACATTTTAAACAATTGTCGTTTCAGGTGACATGCTCACAACTGCAATCAGTGTTGCAAGGAATTGTGGGATGGTTGGGGTGCGCGATCGTGTTGTCATTGTGGATGCACATAAACCGGAAAACAATAACGATCAAGCCCGTTTAGAGTGGGAACTGTCGGAAATGAATGCCCAAGAAAGCCCGGATACATCAGATTATGATGGCGAGGTAAATATGGAAACTTGTAGAGACTTGGATAGTAGGGAATATTCTAAATAAATGTGTGATGAGATAAAGGCTTTGTACTGTTCTAGAACAATTGTTCACATGCAAAAGTGTTATTTGGAGGCTCATTACTCCCAAATCTTTTAATAACCAAAGTAATGGGAGTCTCTATCACAGTTTTATTGGGATTTGAGTCACAGTTTTATTGGGAGTTGTATCACACATAATAATATTGAAGGCTGTATCACGAAGTTTAATAGGGAGTTGTATCAGCCATAATTTTATTGGGAGTCATATCACAATATTTTATTGGGAGTATTATTCCACAATTTGATTGGGAATTGTTTTTTAAAGTGATTTTATTTTGGTTAGATACATTTAAAATTAGAAATGCCTTATATACCAATCACACATCTATTTCCGTAGTTGACCTAAACACATTTGTTGTAGAATTTGAGGGCACATGTAAAATTAAAATCAATATTTAGATTGACTGGTATAAAGATAATTTAGTGTGAATATTGTGGCTAAATGAAAATTGAAAATAAAATACAACATTTATTTATCTTAACATTAATTTACAGTGGCATGTCATGATGTTCTCTTTTTCATCTGACCATGTGATGTTTTGCAGTTGTCAGTTATAAAATGGTTTGTCAAATGAATGCAATTGTGATCAGCCAGAAAAAGCATTTTTACCCTTAGAGCAAGTTGTACTCCCCATAGTTTCATTGAAAAGACTCTGTGTATTTTTCTGTATGCAAACTTCTATCATTCCCAGTATTTTAACCCTTTACTCCATAGATATGGCTTTTGTCTTATAAGTGAACAGTGTAGATCCAGATCATCCAGCACATTCATGCCATCTTATAAGGATCTGTGCCATCTGATCAGAATCTACACAGTTTGCTTTTATATTCATCAGGTAATATCAGACCAAATGTCAAACCATGTAGATCTAGTTCAGATGGCATAGTTGTGCCAGCTGATCTGAATTTATACTGGTCACACATGTATGTGATAAAAGACATATCCAAGGGGTTAGCTGAGCATGAGATCTGGTATGAGCCTTGGTTAGACTTTGAATGAGACATTTTTGTCTTTAAGTTGAAAATCTATTAGCATATGTACCTAATAGTGTAGAACAGATCTGCAAAATTGTCTTGCATACCATGTAAATACTTTTACCACAATATATATTATATCTTTTGTTACAGTCGAGAGCATTTGTGAAGGTTGTTTTTATATTTTTTACATCTGTGTGACTTCTGTAGATATACTTATATTTATTATGTTTTCTTCTTTTTAGTTTGACACTTTTTCTTGAGCTTAAAAATGTGTCCTCACATGTATTGCCTTTACCCTTTACTGCATAGATGCACCTTTATTGTGTGTGTGAACAATGTAGATCCAGATCAGCCAACACATCTGTGTCCTTCTGATCAAGATCTGCACTATTTGCTTTTAGATCCATTATAATTAGGTTATTTCTGTCAACCCTGTGTCCTCCCATGTATTGTGTTACTTGTAACCCTTTACTCCATATATACACATTTTATCACATTTGCAATCAGTGTAGAGCCAGATCAGCTGGTTTATCTGTGATGTCAGATCTGGATCTACACTGGTCTCATTTTGTTCAGAAATCTCCTGATTAAACTTAAAGCAAAAGTTGTCTGTTCTGATTGCACAAATATTACAGCTGATCTGGATCTACACTGGTCCCCTTGGATAACAGCAGTATCTAATACAGTAAAGGGTCAAAACTCTCTAATGTAGCTTTATTTCTGCATGAAATGCAAATGGATTGTTTGGAAATAGTTTTGATACTCAGAAGTTGCTTTAGTTTAGTGAGAAGTTGCTTTAGTTTAGTGATCTTTGCTGATATGTGTACCCAACACAATAAGTGCCCCTAATGGAATAAGTGCCCCCAAGTGCTCATGACAGATAAAGTGCCCCCAACAAAAAAATGCCTCCAACAACATTCCATAAACACAATAAGTACCCTTAACAGAATACGTGCCCCCAACACAATATGTGACCCTAACATATTTAGTGCCCCCAACAGAATTTCAAAGATAAATGAGATGATCCATGCTCAAAAGATAAAATTTTGTTTCTGTCAACAACAAACAATCCATTGGTTATTTAGTGCTTGTCAAACAAATCAAAATGTTCAGAACTTTTTCATCAATGCTTTCACTATTAGTGTTGTTATGTTCTTCCTTATGTTTCTATTATGCATTGACTTTTCAGTAAACTGCATTGACAATATGTTTTAGAATCCTATCTCCACTTGAATAGCACATAACAATCACCAGAGAATGATTCCTGACTAGTTAATAAATCAAAATTTGACAAAGACAGCTCAAAATTCCAAACCCCTTTGTACATTAGCTGACTAATCCGACAGGAAAAAATCAGATTTAACCAATTAATATACTCAACAAAAATAGAAACCTGACACTTTATATTTGGTGTATTTTCCTGGAATCAGATTTAAAGCTAATTGAATTGTGGTATGTAATAAAAATTGTGCATGTTTTGAACTTAATTATGCATTTTGATATTTTTGGTGCATGAAACAAGTGATTCATTGGTTATTTTCTTTTGGATGGTGCAAAAATATATAGATTTTGAATATGCACCTCATACTTATTCAAAATTACAGTGTCAGGTTTCTTTTTTTGTTGAGTATATATTATTTTCCATGAGCATTATGAGTTACACGTGCTTATCAGTTACAATAGCATGGACAAGTTATTCATTTCATAATTTGAAAAACATCTGTTTCCATATTGCATAATAATAATCAAAATCCCTTTAAAACACAAAGATTACCTCACTTTCATCACATTAAACGCATGTGCAGCAAGTGTAGATCCATACCTGAACATGCTGTCCTGTCTAAATCTGGTCACATCTTGGTCAGAAATAACCTAATGAATCTGAAACGGAACAGTGCAGGTCCTGATCAGATGGCACAGATATGCTGGCTGATCTGGATCAACATTGCTTTTCCCATACAATAAAGGTGTATCTATTGAGTAAAGAGTTAATGATCAAATAGTTAAGGTTTACATGAGTAAGTGGGATTAGCAGAAACTAAGGCTGAGCCCAAGATGATTAAAGTACAACTGGAGATGAGTCTCAGATTTCAAGCATCTTATTTGCTAAAATGGAGACTAAATGATATTTTTGTTCAGGCATAAGTTTGCACATCAAAATTTTGTATTTTTCATGAAAATATAAATTATATACAGCGATTTGATGATGCTGTGGTTTTATTTTGCACTCTTTCTTGAGAGGGAAATATATGGAGATAAAACTCCCGCAAAATATATTGATACCACAATAGTATTTCATGCATTAGCAAAATGTTGGTGCTCATACTGCTTGTAGACAATTTTGATAGATGGGTTAGGGTAGGTGTTTAGTTGACCTGCAGTTTAAACTTTTACTCCATAATTATATAAGCCTTTATGGCGTGGGCGAACAGTGTAGATAATCCCCATGCCATCTGATCAGGATCTACAATAAAAACTGTTTGATTCATAAAATTATTTCTGACAAAACAGCAAACATTGTAGATTCTGACCAGACTGCACACATGTGCCGACTGATCTGTATCTACACTGCTCTCACACATGTTAAAATGCCTGTATATGGAGTTAAGTATTAAGTTGACCTGCCGTTTTTCAGGATACGCCATTTTTAACATCCTCTTTTGATGAGGTTATTGAAAAGAAGGTTAGTCGCACGCTGTATTTAGAGGATCTGCTATCCATCAGCAAACTGGAAAAAAAGAGTGTTTCAAAATGATCGCAAATCATAAACCTGTTATCACTAAATTTATTTACTGTGCTTTTTCTACAAAATTTTAATTCTAGTATATTCATTTACCCTTTACGCAATATGAAATGGTTGTTTTTCCATTGGTGACCATTGTAGATCCAGATTAGTTTGCTGATCTGGATCTGCACTGTTCAGTTTTTAATTCATTAGCTTAATTCTGAGCAAGAAGCGACCAGTGTTGATCCAGATCATATGGCACACACCTGGTAAAACCCATATGCTGTCTGATCTGGATCGACACAGTCTACTTCTTGGTTGCCTCATGAATCTCTAAAGTGACCAATTTAGGTCCTAACTAGACGGAACTAGAATGTGCTGGCTTATGTAGATTTACTCAATTTGCCTGCAGGATACCAGCCATGGAGTAAAGAGTTAAATAAATTATATGGACTTTAAAATATAGATCTTAAACTCAATTTGGATAGATTTTATAAACTTTTTGAAAAAGCTACATACCATTAACAGATGGGAATAGGTATTTGCCATCTGGAGAAGGCGGTAGTTTTACAGGTTGCTGTAGGATTGCAGATTTGTGGAAATGATAGTTAATTTTGCTTCCATTTAGTTAATCATTTGTGGAAATGATTGGATATATTTCTTCATTTAGTTAAACCCTTTTGTTCCAACATTTCTGTTTAATAGGTTAAAATGTATAGTTATATATTACAAAATAGATGAAATAGGATTTGTGGCATGCAAGATATATACTGACTTGAATGATCCTTGTTTTTCCAGTGTTATTCATATGCTGCTCCTAGGTCCTAAGAATATAGAATAGAGATTGGTAACCAGTCTGCAAACTCTAGCCTATGATTGGTCAGTTTGGAGAATGGACTAAGTTTCAACCAATCGGCTTGTGTCTCTTATTAGTAAGCTTTGAGTTCCTAATGCATTGACTTGACCCCTTCAATCCTGCCTTCAATATTTAGATTAAATCTAAGACTTATAAATTGTTTATTTTATGGAAATTTTGAATCAGGTTCGTAAAATATATAATCATGCCGTCTGAATGCATCCTGGTTTGGCCAATATCCAAAAATCATTGATATTAAATTGAATTTATGCTTATTTTATTGAAATCCTTAGTTATTTTAACTCTTTACTCCATATATACACCTTTTTACGCATGTGGAACCAGTGTAGATCCAGATCAGCCAGCACATCCATGCCGTCTGATCAGGATCTGCACTGGTTGCATTTTGGTCAAAGATAACCTAACAAATCAAAATGTGAACAGTTTAGATCCTGATCAGATGGCACAGAATGATGTGCCGCTGATCTGGGTCTAAACTGTTCACCCTAGCAATATATGTGTATCAATGTAGGAAAGGGTTAATGGAATTTACACAAGCATGACAGATACCCCAAAATAGTTCTGATTTTTCCTGAAGTCAGAAATAATATATTGGTTGTTTCCCCTCCCACTATGAAGGGTTGATACAGCTGTTCTGGACACATGGAGGGAACGTGGCATGATGTTGGATATATACTGAACACAAATAAAAAGTATCCACTTTTCATGCTTATATTCTCATTAACATATTTTCATTGAATCAGGAACGCTTTGAATGGTGTTTAATTGGTTAATCTCAGTAGTTTTTTTATTTCAATTGTTCATAAGCATAATATTCCACACCAAGACCTAAGCAAAGGCCAGTCGGATAATAAGTGATAATGGATTACAAAACATTACATATTCAATTTAAAGGGAGGTAATTGGAAATTGTTGGACTTTCTAGCTTAGTTTATCGAGGATTGGTTGTTTTGTTGATGAATGTTTTGTGATTTTAATTATCACAAGAGGTGGAAAGATTGATTGAATTCACACAAATAAGAATACTTTAAAGAATCACTGACTTTTCCTGGAAACCTTCATGACAAAAAAGGGAAAGATAACTAAGTTGTGGCTGCAGATTTTCTAGAAAACTTTTTCTATTTGCAATGATAACTGATATGCAAAGTTGTTCACATACAGAATTCTCTGTTTTCGTTTTCAAATTTTACAAAATTTAAGATAGGAAAGTGGATACTTTTTATTTTTGTTGAGTATATATATATAACTGTTTGTGTTAATAGCATTTTTGTATGGTCAATATGTTTCTAGTAGATTTTCAACTTTAGACACTAGTATTTTAATGAAAACTATTAAATTGCTTCTCTAGTAAAGAATTAATTTAAAAGAATTTTAGGAAGATTATTTTGTAGATAGCGGCAAAAATTTATTTTATGGCAATAAGAAATTAGTTAATATTTTTTATAATTAATTACTAGGTAATTAGTAGGACCTGGTGTTGGAAAATCTTTTAGTACTTATGTTAATGTATCTTTTGTCTTTTATTGTTGTTTTCTATTTATCAACCCTTTCCTGTACAGACACACCTTTATTGCTAGGGCGAACAGTTTAGATCAGGATCTAAACTGTTCGCTTTTTGATTCATTAGGTTATTTCTGACCAAAATGCGACCAGTGCAGATACTGATCAGACGGCACGGATGTGCCGGCTGATCTGGATCTACACTGGTCGCACACGCGTAAAAATGTGTATATATCCAGGAAAGGGTTAAACCTTTACTCCATTTGGGTATGGTTGTTATCCTATGAGCAAACAGTGTGGTTTCCAAATGAGCAGGCACACCGGTGTCATCTGATCAGGATCTGCACTGTTAGCTTTTGATAAATCAGGTTATTTCTGACCAAGAAGTGACCAGTTGAGATCCAGATTACACTGGTCAGTTCTTCTTCAGAAATAAGCTTATTATCAATAGCTGACAGTGCAGATTGACCAGTGTAGATAGTATGGATGTGCCGGCTGATCTGGATCGACACTGACCACACATATGATAAGACCTGTATGTATGGAGTAAAGGGTAATAATTTGCTGATTATTTCTGTAATGTTTATGTTCAATGTTGGCTTAATTTGCAGTATTCAACGAACTTTCACGGTTTCAAATACAAAGCCGGGGCAGAGGTTGGTTTCCACAGATTATTTTGTTCTGGGCCCAAGAACATAAAACTAAAGCCGGAGACCAGTCTCAAATCTCAAGCATCTGATTGGCTGAAATGGCCCTGGTTGAGATTTTAGACTGGTCTCCAATCTTAGTTTTATGATCCTAGGCCCTGGTTTTTTTACGGTTTGGTGGGTAGGAATGCTTTGTATTAACACATTTCAGTTGATTAGTAACAAAATATAGTTTGTAATATCATTTCTTCAAGTTCAGCAATATAGTTAACCCATTAATTCCATGGATATTGCCTTTTATCACATTTGTGAATATTGTAGATCCAGATCAGTTGGCAAATCAGTGATGTCTCTTCAATAACTACTATGTTTACTATTAGATGGTATGGATGTGCCTGTTGATCTGGATTTACACGGATTGCCCATGTGATAAATGGCACACTCAATGAGTAAAGGATTAATAGATCTACTAATACCAAAATAGATGCAAGGTTGGGCAGTGGCGACTTGTGGGGGAGTTGTATTTAAAAATCAGTGAAATAGGCTGTTATGCAGTGACTAAAAAGCATCAAAATCAGGTGTAGATTTTAAAAAAAAATATTTTTTTTTGCGAAAACCATCACTATTATCCATGAAACATTTAAAAGATAAATCTTAAATTTTTTCTACAGCCAAAAACATTTACTCCATAGATACATGTAGACCTTTTGCTCATGGGAAATCTGAGTGGGCCATCTGATCAGGATCTACAATGTTCGCTTTTAGTTCCACAAGGTTACTACCAAGAATGTAGTGTAGATCCACATCACATTGCACACATGTGCTGGCATATCTGAGTTTACACTGTTCACCTTTGTAATAAAAATTGCATAATGTAAAAAAAGGTTAAACATAGAGATTATCAAGTGTTTATGCTTGGATGTAAAAAAAAAAGTGTCATGCAAAAACAAGTGTTAAAGATTACTAGTAAGAGAAACTGAATGTCCTCATTATAAGATTTATCCAACAAAAATTTTTATTTTAGAAAAATTATTAACTTGGTATGTTGTTTGAAGGAAACCAGCATCCAGTTATAATTATAGTACCCCTACCAGAAAACTAACAACATGAATGTTAGGTCATAGTGATAGTACAGGTTAAGTTTGGGCAAAAGTGTCTAAAAAAGGTTGACAATCACACAAAAAATTTAAAAACCCTCTGGTATGTCATTTCAATAATGACTTTGAAGAAATTGAGAATTTTCTGTATTTTAACCCTTTTCTCCATGTATGCACATTTTAACGCATGAAGATCCAGATCAGCTGGCACATCCATGCCATATGATCTGAATCTAAACTTGTCACTTCTTAGTCAGAAATAACTTGATACATGTAAATCTAAAAGTGCACATTGTAGATCCTGATCTAAATCTACCTTGTTTGCCCACTCATAAAGGCATATGACTTGTATGGAGTAAAGGATTAAAAGTGTACTTTAAAAAAGTCGAGAGGGTCCATGATGCAATGTTATAAGGAACTGCCATCTTAGGCAGGTGGTCTTTGTTGACAGAAATATGTTCTTTAAAGAAAAGCAATCTTAAACAAAGTGTGTTTTATTGAGTTTGAAGTGTATGTCAAATACAGTAAATATTGGCACTTCTCATTCTTACATTGATCATTTTTGTGGGTAGGTCCGACATTCTGACACAAACTCCACTGTTTGGGCCTTGTACATACATTAACCTTGGCATGCTAAATTACCCTTTACTCCATAGTATATGGCTGTTAAAATATCCATGGGCGAACAGTGTAGATCCCGAGCAGCTGGCATATCCATATCTGATCAGGATCTACATTGACTTGTGATGTCTGATCAGAATCTAAACTGTTTGCACTTGCTTCATTAGATTATTTCTAACCAATAAGCAGACAGTGCAGATCCTAATCAGATGGAACAAATGTGACAGCTGATCTGAATCTACACTGTTGGCACTTAAAAGGCACATACAATGTATATGGAGAAAAGGGTTAACATAATGGACTCAGTTCTCAGCCCATTCATTGTTCAAGCACTGTTTAAAAACCTATGTACTAGATTTATTAACCCATGGATAGGCATTTTATCGCATAAGGCAAGTGTAAATCCAGATCAGCTGGCTCATTTGTGTCATCTGATCAGGTTCTACACTGTTGGCTTTTCAGTCTATACATGTATCTCCCGCTGCATACCATTTGGTATCAATAATCATTGTATCTCGATTGTAATATTGGCACATTGTATTTAAATCATTGTCCTTTTAGATTTGTGTTAGTCATTTATTAAAAACTTTTACAATGATGCAAATGTTATTAGAGAGCTAGCAGTATCGTTAGCCTTATAGCAGTTCATTTTGAAATAACAGTTAATATAACATGCTACATGTAATATCCAATGCTTTCTAGTATACTGATTTTTAATGCAAACACATAACCTTTAGCAGTTTTAATGAAAGGCTTTAAAATGCCAAGATTTTGAAAACATTCTCAAATGATGTCTGAAATTTCAAATACTTTGGAAATTCTTACTATAATGCTGTAGAATGCAAAATGAATAATGCACAAAAGATTATTAACCCTTTCCCGTACAAATACACCTTTATTGCTAGGGCGAACAGTTTAGATCCAGATCAGCCGGCACATCTGTGCCGTCTGATCAGGATCTAAACTGTTCGCTTTTTGATTCATTAGGTTATTTCTGACCAAAATGTGACCAGTGCAGATCCTGATCAGACGGCACGGATGTGCCAGCTGATCTGGATCTACACTGGTCGCAAATGCGTAAAACTGTGTATATATCCAGGAATGGGTTAATCGAATAGACTACAATTTGCTGTCTATGTACAACATGTACAAGTTGTTATCAATTAAAAGAAAAGCAGGCGATAGTGTATGGTTATTAGACTACAATTTCACAAATGAGATATGATTTCACTAATAAGTTACTTTGTCACAATTACAACATGATGTCACAAATAAGAATTGATGTTACAAATAAGAATTGATGTCACAAAATTTTTAATGACGCTATGTTACAAATACAAATACAAAAAACTTAAGTATACTATTAATAAGATTCTGCTTCTTTAAGACCAAACACGTTTTACATTAAAAAACCTTAATTTGTAATATGTCTTGTATTAAATAGATTAGTAAAAAGAGCCTTCCATTAATGCAGGTCGGACTGGTCCCAAGATCATATAACTGAGATTGGAGAATAGTCGCAGATCTATTTACAATTGGCTGTAATGGAAACTTGCCTCTTTTTCAGCCAATCAGAGTCTTGTGGTTGAGGCTGGTCTCTAGTTTAAATCTTGTGATCTTGGGGCCCAGGTTCGACTGGCCCAGGTCTAATTATTTCATTTAATACAGTTAGTACTATCTTTGTTTAGGTGACAAGCAGAGTCCAAATGGAACATCAAAAGACCCACCTTGCTATTACGGGGAAATCGTTTGCCATTATAGAGAGATATTTCCCACATCTGTTACCAAGGATCTGCGTTCAAGGTACAATATTTGCGCGCATGTTGCCAGATCAGAAGTGTCAGCTTATACAGAAACAACAGGAGCTTGGGTAAGGATTGATCAGATTAATTAATTAATTAAGATTAATTTACAATTCTGCCAATACAGGGTGGCTATACCATGTGACATTTAGGATGTCGTGCACACACAAAATCACTCACTTCATTATCAGTCAGCTGCTGATTTCCTGAACATCCAAAGATATTTCAAACAAAGTTTGTTTGTGAATGTTTGAGAAAACGACAGCCCATGTTGATGAAAATGCTTTTAAACATTTTTACAAAAAATATTAACAATGCTTGTAATAAAAGCATATTTAAGGAACTGTTAACCGTTTCCTCCATATATATGCATTTTTACGCATGTGTGACCAGTGTAGATCCAGATCAGCCAGCACATCCATGCCGTCTGATCAGGATCTGCACTTGTCGCATTTTGGTCAGAAATAACCTAAGTAATCAAAAAGCTAACAGTTTAGATCCTGATCAGATGGCACAAATGTGCTATCTGATCTGGATCTAAACTGTTTGCCCAGGCATTAGGGGTATGTCTATGGAGGAAAGTGTTAAGAAACTTTTACAAAACAAACATCAAGAACAAGGTTCAATTAAGACAAACCAATGAATTGAATATAAAAACATGAAAACTGAAGTGAAGAAGGTCATAATTAATGAGGAATTATATTTACACATTTATCTATGTTTCAAATTGCACAGAATAGACTTAATTTTTTGCCAGCTTATAATTTTCTTTGTTAACTTTAGACTACAACTTGATTGTATTTTTGTTGGAATTTTATTCAAAATCGTAGGACAATAGTAACGATAGGTCAAAGTTTCCTTAAAATTAGTTAAATTCTTTGACAGGATATTTGAAAAACTGTGTTATTTATTGAAGCACTCTTTGAAAGCCACCATATTAACTTATTTGAAAACATGGCAGGTTTGATTTGGTTTTGGCTGTAAATATCATGCAGAATATTTTAATTTTCCAGGTACACTGTGGGTATGTGTGGTGATGGGGCCAATGACTGTGAGGCCCTAAAAGCAGCCCATGCCGGGATCTCACTGTCAGAGGCCGAGGCGTCAGTGGCAGCACCTTTCACGTCTGCTGTAAACAATATAGAATGTGTGGTGACTCTGATGAGGTAAGAAACCAGTAAGATTACTGTAAATTTTCTATTAAATACCCCTCCCCTAATAAATACCCACATGCTAGTTTTGGGAAAAAATTAGTTTATTTATATTTATTATCCAATATCCTCCAGAATCTAATATTTAAATAAAATGAAATAAAATAATTAATATAATTATGAAGCACTCCCATTTCAGAAAATGTAATATCCCCAGGGGTGTTAAATAGGAATTTAACGGTATACACTTTTATTTGTGTCCATAAAATTTAATGGTTTTTGGTTAAATGGCATACATGCCATATCCCCCGGCGGGGGGAAAAATCCCCCGGAATTTAGAGCCATCCCCTGGCCCCCCGGCGGGAGACGAAAATCCCCCGGAATTAACAAAAGTTAAGAAAAACGGTATAAAAATGCATTTTTGTCGCTCTCATAACAGACATTTGTCTATACGCCGAATACACCGTTACGTATCTCGGACTCCTAACGGTTGTGTCAAAACGTACCGAATTCGTCTAATTAGTGTCACCGAGAGGATTATCGATTATTTAGTGAGAATTGACACTTAACAGGATTGTTTATTGGATAATTGATTGTTTGCATAGGTGTGAATGAAATCACAAGTATACTGTCTGTTTTATGTACAATTAGCGGAGTTGTCAAAGGATTGAAGGTTTTTTTATGATGTCCAAAATATGTGTGTATCCGGATAATGGGACACTTTCGGATACAAATTATTCGTCTTTTGACCAACAATTAACGTTTTGGCACGTTTGCAAATTTTTTTTTTAATTACAAAGTAGGAAGAAATGACCAGTCAAGCTGATTCTTGCATTCTTGGAACAAAAAATATAATAGCCATTGAAGCTGCAACATTTGATATATTCAAGGACAGATCCAGATGGACTTCAGTAGTGTTGCTCGAACACAATTTTTGGGCAGCAATATTTAATTTTCATGGGGATTTTGAACAGAAAATAGAAATTATAATGTAAATACACAAAGACTTTTCTAAACAAACCCCCATAGCATATTTAGAAAGATCCAGACTGACTCCTGGTCTGGTTTGACTGCAGAGATCCTATGTTGAGCGTTCGAACTCAGCATCTGCAGCAAGTTAATAACATCCAAGTCCATGTTAATTAACTTAAATAATTGTTCTAACTGACGTTAGTCTGTGCTATGCACATCAGAGTTTGTCGGACAGTTCATATAGTGTTTGTTTTATATAGTTTTATTATGTGCTGACACCCTGTTACAAAAAAACATAATAAAAATATTGTTTAAATAAATGAGGATAAATATATTTAATATTGCATCTTAGTTTAGTTTCTAGTAAATTCCGCTTTTTTAGCCGCGTTAAAAAATCCCCTGGAATTATATCGGAATCCCCTGGAATTTTGAACCAAATCCCCTGGAATGCTTTCCAGAAATATGGCATGTATGAAATGGCATTTTCGGGGATTTTTAATTTGGTGGTTTTGACAAAATAACTTGAGTGTTTTGGACCTTAACTTACCATTTTCTGCAGGAATTTTTAAATAGTGAATAGTAAATAAACACTTCCATCAACGTACAGATATCCACAACCTCGTATCAATTTATACAGCTTTATACAGATGACCTTGACCTTAGGTCATGATATTAATAATATAGAGATATTTATACAGATGACATTAATTTTAATTTTAACAATACCTATTTTCAGAAATAATGTATTCAAATGACCTTGAAATGAGTTTCATGACCTTTAGCAGTCATGTATTCAAATGACCTTGACATGAGTTTCATGACATTTTCAGCAGTCATGTATTCAAATGACCTTGACATGAGTTTCACAAGGTCTTTTGTCAGAAGTAATGTAATCAAGTGACCTTAACATTAGTTTGTTATCTGTTTTCAGAGAGGGTAGAGCTGCTCTTGTCACGTCCTTCGGATGCTTTAAATACATGGCTTTATACAGTTTCATTCAGTTCATATCTGTGATGATACTCTATACTGTAAGTACACAGATTGTATAAAGATATGTAACATTGCTGCTAATTAAAAGTAGGAATGGAAAATTTAAAAATCAAGTAACTGACATTGAGTTTCATTGTCCTTTGACATTGAATATCATATTCTGACATTGAACTCTTTGTCCTTTGACATTGGATATCATATTCTGACATTGAACTCCATTGTCCTTTGACATTGAATATCATATTCTAACATGAACAGGGATTGGCTGACATTGTCAGAAAAGGGAGATTAGAAGTTTTTCCAGTATCCAGGAGAGGTCAACTAGGATTTGGCCTTTCTGTTTGAAACATACAGGGAAAATCTCCTTCCTTGGCTGAGCAGATGGAAAGGCTATGGACATTTGGGAAACTATTTCTCCAAGGCCTCCCACAGAGCCATTCCCTGGTTTATGTTTTCATCATCTCAACATCAGTTTTTGGTGTTCACTTGGAAAAAATATTTCACTGAAACAAACAAATATCCTCTATATTTACTTTTAAACTAAAGGACATAAATATTAGTAGATAGTTTATGATATTTATTGGTATTTATTGAAAATCATAAAATAACTAATGTGATTTCTGGTTTCAGTACGGTGTAAACCTTGGAGATATGCAGTTTTTGTACATAGACCTTGTGATTACTACCACTGTTGCTGTGCTAAGTAAGTTCTTACATAAATTATATCCTTGTTAACTAAGGGAGTTTTACTTAAATTTTAAACTTGCAAACTCAAAACAAACTAGTACATTTTCATGTGGGCATAAGTTTACCTGGGTGAACAGTGTAGATATATATCATCTGACAAATACATGCCATCTGATCAAGATCTACACTAATTGCTTTAAGTTTATTTCTATTTCTAACTAAGAAGTGTAGATCCAGATCAGATCAGATGTCATGTATGTACTGGCTGATCTGGATCTACGTGATAAAATGCATATTCATGGTATGAAGGGATAAGACATGCTACTGCATAGTTGGATTTTGCTGAAATTCAATTTAACATTGCCCAAAATATGTTAAAAATTAAACCTACATTTTTGTTATTACAAAATCTGGTATGGTTAATGATTTAATTACTTTACTATCATTAGATTTTGTGGGTGTTTAATTTTTGGGGTATTTTTTCATACTAGGTAAAGTGTGAAAAAAAACCAACCCCTGCAAAATCAAACCACCGAATATATATTCTTATGAGGAAATTATAGCGGTTACTGCATAAATTAATGCCCGTGCAAAAAAGTTATTCATGCCTTCTTCGCAAAATTTAATACATGCAAAATTTTATCATGTTAGTTAGTGTTGTGTACTTAATTTTTTTCAGTGGGTTACACCAAAGCGTATGACAATCTGTCAGTACAGAGACCAGAGGGGTCTTTAGTGAAACCCTCTAACCTATTATCCATAATTCTACAAGTCCTATCTGCAGCTGTGTTCCAGACAGCTGCCCTCATCTACCTGAGGAACCAGCAATGGTGAGTTACTGTACATAGACATTATGTAGGGGAGGTAATAATCTGGTTGGTCTGGAATTCTGTGTTTCAGATTGAACAATTTAGAATTAAATGTTACATGCCCCATAGATAATAGAACTGAGTTTGGAGACCAGTCTCAGATTCTAACTTATGATTGGTCCTTTTGGTGTATGGCCTCAATTTTAACTATAAATCTGGGCCCAAGATCACAAAACTAAGTTTTGAGATCAGTCTCAAATCTCAAGGATCTGATTGGCTGAAATGGCGACTTGTCGCCATTTCAGCCAATCAGATGCTTGAGATTTGAGACTGATCTCCAGATTTTGTTTTATGATCTTGGGCACAGATGCTTGAGGTTTGAGACTGATCTCCAGATTTTGTTTTATGATCTTGGGCACAGATGCTTGAGGTTTGAGACTGATCTCCAGATTTTGTTTTATGATCTTGGGCACAGATGCTTGAGGTTTGAGACTGGTCAAGGATGTGCCGATGGATCTTAATCTACACTTATTGCCCATGCCATAAAGGCACATACGTGGAGCCCGGCTAGCTCAGTGGATAGAGCATCGGACTGTCAATCCAGGGGTCGTGAGTTCGATCCCCAGCCGAGGCGGGAAAAATTTCTCCGTGACAATTGAACTCGGACATTGCGTATGAGAGTCATTTGTCCCTCACCTCTGATTCAAGTGAGGAAGCAGTCAGTCGCTTGCGGAGAAATTGGTTAGTACTGGTTAGAGACCCAGGAACACCGGTTAGGTGGACTGACCGCCGGGATATAACCAGAAAGGTGTTGAAACCAGGCGTTAAACCCCAAACAAACAAACAAACAAACAAAACACATACATGGAGGAAAGGGATAAAACCCTGTATGAATAGATTGGCTTGCAAGATAGATACTAGTACCCCATAAACAATAATATATTTGCAGTTTGCACAAACTTAAACACACTCATATTAATGTAATGTTTTGTATTTATTTTAATTTTACTTCAGGTATGTAAAAGTGGTACCAAAAGGTGGACAGAAAATAGCGTCCTGGGAGGGTACAGTTATATTCCTTGCTTCATCATTCCAGTACATTGTGGTGGCATTTGTGTTCTCTAAGGGACCACCATTCAGAAAACGCATTTATACAAATAGTAAGTACAATGTCGGACAATAGATTTTCAGAAAGAAAGGGGGTTCATTTGGGAGCATTCTTAGGGTATTTAGTTTTCATGATAATTTCCAACTTTCTTGCCAAAATACCAATGAAAATTTAATAATGCTGCCCAGAAAGGGAGTTTGAGCAAGCCCACTAAACCCCCTCTTGATCTGCCTAAATAATAAAATGTTCTTGAAAATCTGCAGCCACAATTTAATTATCTTTTCCTTTGTTATAATTAGGGTTTCAGGAAGAAGTCTGACTCAGTGATACTAGCAAATATTCACATTTATTGGAACTTAATCTTTAAAATTATTTTGCAGTTCTCATGGTCAATACTTAAGTAATAAAACAAATAGTTCTCAATAAACTATGCTAGAACGTTTTGCAATTATCTCCTTTTCAATAAAAATGTAATGTGTTGAAATCCTTTATTAAATGCTATTTGATGGCAATTCCGGAGCTCTTGGTGATTAACTAATAAAACACCAATCAAATCTTTCATTTAATGAAAATACATTAAATAAATGAGAATATAAGGAAAAACAGTGGATTCTTTTTATTTGTGTTCAGAATATTTTAAGAATTTAACTATATGTTAAGGGTTTAACTAGACAGGATTGCTAGCAATGAACAGTGACTTATTTGTGTAGTAATTAACTGAATCAACCTGGTTTTTGTATGCCCCCACAAACTCATCCGTACGTCCATACATACATATGTTCCCAAATCTTGTGGCATCAACTCCTCCTAAACTATAAGGTGGATTTCTTTCAAACTTGCTCAGGTGATCAAGCAGGATGTGTAGATGGTCGTAAAGAAAGGAATTTTTCCTACGACCATTTTTACCAGAGTTATGGCCCTTTGTTATTACAAATTTTGTTGCAGCAGTGGGGCATCAGTGTCCAAAGACACATTCTAGTTTCTTCTATTGCAGTTCCATTTTTGGTGAGCCTGATAGTTCTGACAGCATTTTCTGTGTGCCTTGTCATCGTACCTTTGCCCCCTTTAGAGGACTTCTTTAAGGTAAGTACAGGATAAAAAAAATAATAAAAAAATGAATCAAATGTATTTGTATTAATGCCGCCACCAGGATACAAAACAAATTTAAAACTATAAAAAATATACTTTTTAAGTAAATACAGGCACTTAAATTTGGTAAACTTCTCATTGAGTCTGCAAGTCTCTCTGCATGAATCTTGAAACCTTTACTCTTTTATCGGCTTTATTGCATGTATTGTAGATCAGCTTACACATCAGTGATGTAAAATCAGGATGTACACTGTTTGCTTTTTATCCCCCGCCGATGAAATCGGGAGGGGGATATTGTTTTGGCGTTGTCCGTCCGTCACGGCGTCACGCTGTCCATCCGAATTTCGTTTCCGCGCTATTTCTCCGCAACCACTGGATGGATTTCAACGAAACTTGGTGGCAACCATCAGTACCAAGAGGAGATGCGCATATCGTCGTCTTGTTCCGGTCAGACCATTTAACACAGAGTTATGGCCCTTTGATAACCTATGCATTATGTATATAGAGCAGTATTCGTTTCCGCACTATTTCTCTGCAACTACTGTATGAATTTCAATGAAACTTGGTGGGAACCATCAGTACCAAGAGGAGATGCGCATATCGGCGTCTTGTTCCGGTCAGACCATTTAACACAGAGTTATGGCCCTTTGATAAACTATGCATTATGTATATAGAGCAGTGTTTGTTTCCGCGCTATTTCTCTGCAACTACCGTATGGATTTCAATGAAACTTGCTGAAAACCATCTTTACCAAGAGGAGATGCGCATATCGTCGTCTTGTTGACATCAGACTATTTAACACAGGGTTATTGCCCTTTGATAACTTATGCATTATGCATATAGTGCAGTATTCATTTCCGTGCCATTTTTCTGCAACTACCAGATGGATTTCAATGAATCTTTCTGAGAACCATCAATACCGAGAGGAGATGCGCATGTTGTCGTCCTGTTCCAGTCAGACTGTTGAACACAGAGTTACGGCCCTTTGATAACTTATGCATTATGCATATAGAGCAGTATTCATTTCCTTGCTATTTCTCTGCAACTACTGAACGTATTTCAATGAAACTTTCTGAAAACCATCAATACCAAGAAGACATGCGCATGTCATCGTCTTGTTCCAGTCAGACTGTTTAACACAGAGTTATTGCCCTTTGATAACTTATGTTTTATGCATATAGAGTAGTATTCATTTCTGCGCTATTTCTCTGCAACTACTGGATGGATTTCAATAAATCTTTCTGAGAACCATCAATACCAAGAGGAGATGCGCATATCATCGTCTTGTTCTGGTCAGACCGTTTAACACAGAGTTACGGCTCTTTGATAACTTATGCATTATGCATATAGAGCAGTATTCATTTCCCAGCTATTTCTCTGCAACTACTGAATGGAATTCAATGAAACTTTCTTGAAACCATCAATACCAAGAAGAGCTGCACATATCATTGTCTTGTTCCGGTCAGACTGTTTCATCACAGAGTTATGGCTCTTTGATAACTTATGCATTATGCATATAGAGCAGTATTTGTTTCCGTGCAACTTTTGGATGGATTTCAATGAAACACTTTCTGGAAACCATCTATACCAAGAGGAAATGCGCATATCACCCTCTTGTTCCCATCAGACTATTTAACACAGGGTTATGGCCCTTTGATAACTAATGCATTATGCATATTATAGAGCAGTATTCGTTTCCCCTATTTCTCTGCAACTACTGGATGGATTTCAATTAATCTTTCTGAGAACCATAACAGATGTGTATATTGTTATCTTGTTCCAGTTAGACTGTAACACACAGTTATTGCCCTTTGATAACTTATGTATGATGCATATAGAGAAGTATTTGTTTCCGCTCTATTTCTTTGCAAGTTCTTGATGGATTGAAATGAAACTTTCTGGGAAACATCAATACTGAGATGAGATGCACATTTTGTCATCTTGTTCCGGTCAGACTATTTAACACAGAGTTATTGCCCTTTGATAACTAATGTATTATGCATATAGAGCAGAATTTGTTTCCGCACTATTTCTCTGCAACTACTGGGTGGATTTTAATGAAACTTTCTGGGAACCATCAATACAAAAAGGAGACGCGCATATTGTCATCTTGTTTCAGTCAGATCCTTTAACACAGAGTTATGGCCCTTTGATAAATTATGCATTTTGCATGTAGAGCAGTATTTATTTCCTTGCTATTTCTCGGCAGGAATCTATGGAAACCATCAATACCAAGACAAGATGCCCATATTTTTGTCTTGTTCTGGTCTGACCGTTTAACACAGTTATGGCCCTTTGATAAGTTATGCACTATGCATATAGATTAGTATTCGTTTCCATGCCACTTCTATGCAACTTCTGCATGGATTTATATTAAAATAACACTATATTTTTACTACTGTGTTCTTCATTTCGACACTTTTACACGGCAGAGTTTAGATGCATAAGGATATATCGGGAGGGGCGTAGCCTCGAGTGATATATATCTAAGCATCTGAACAATGGCCTGAGATAAATCCTGCAATATACATGTATCACCGGAAGATATTTATTATTTCAATTCTAACATGACTAAACTGAGTGAACAATGGAAAAAGTTCTAACCCAATTTTAATGCGTTGTTATTAACGCGAATGGGTTATAAGGTAGGTTGTTAGTGTTAACTCCCTAAACATCTACATAAATCAAAAGTTGATAATAATTCAAATATTGAATAACAAACTTGAATGCATGTCCATCAAACCATTATTCTCCAGTAGTTGTTCAAACCGTATTTTTCATTCCAACGGTTTAATACCTTCGTCAGAGAATAATATATACTTAAAGAAATTAGAAATGCAACTTCTTTAAATACAAAATATGTTTCGTGATTAAAGAAGTTGTGTTTATAATTTCTTATACTATATTATATATACTTGAAGAAATAAGAAATGCAACATCTTTAAACATGAATTATATTTCTTGTTTAAAAAAGTTGCGTTTCTAATTTCTTTCAGTATATAAACATTGGAAATGATGTGACGTTGTTAAAATGGCTTGTTAACGTGACATTAACATTGCCACAAATTAGCAGAAAATAGTTATAGTATTTTATGTAAATATATAAATTATATTATGTTACTGTGGTATCATCATAAATTAAGCCCGGGTTCAAATTACGCATATTATGTGTTTTCTCAATACTTGAAATTAAATCCCAGAAGGGAATCCAGTGAAAAATACAATTGTAATGTGACGGGTATTTATGGAATAGCCGTGCCCACCTGCGGTGATATATCTTGTAATAAATCACTACAAATTCAGTTTGAAAAACATGCAGTCGTGTTAGAATTTGCAGTAAAATTAGCAATATGAAGTCAAATATGCAATAATAGAACCTGTTAGTTATCAACAAATAGACAATTTTAAGTTCTTTCCAGATATAGGAACAACTAAAATGTCAGAATATCACTGAAGGCACCTTTTCCCGTTGCATGCCTGAAATATTACATATTCCACTGTACAGTCAAACCTGTGTTTAGCAGCCACTCAAGGGAGTACCAAAAAGTGGCTGCTAAACACAGGGAATGTTTAATACAGGGAAATAATAAAGCAAAATATCAGTTTAGGACATATTCAAGCTGGCTATTTAAGACATGTGGTTGCTGAATGCAGGTGGCTGCTAAATTAAAGGCAGGTTCAACTGTATATAATAAGTAATTTAATGATTTTTTTCATCAACAGCTGACAAGACTGGACGAGAAGCCAATAGATTTCCGTGGCTTCTTGCTGATGATTGTGCTTGCCCATTTCCTCGTCTCCTTAATAGTTGAAGTAAGTGGATTTTTCTTATCAGTCATCTGTTAAAAGTAATTAGTGAAGCTCCACACCTACACCTGTAAAAAAATCAAAAAGGTTGATAGTCTTATTTGCAGATCTTTCTGTAAACTTGTGGCATCGCTAATATTCTAGAATGATATAGAGTTTTGGATTTTAGACTAACCAAAATGTGTTTTTTTTTACATTGATAACAACAATGCAGATACAATTTTATTTATCAGTAAACAATTTTTTTGTTTTTTTTTTGTGTAAAAATCAAACAATAGTTTTGAGTATGTTTGTGTGTATTTGCTGTGTGAGAGTCTTATAATTGTGCCTAGTTGCCATGATTTTAAAAAATAATAACTGTCTGTGGTGTTTAAATAGGAACATAAGCCTGACACAGTGCTCATCAATTTTTCTCTGAAGTAAAGAACCATTAGGAATTATAATATTTTCAGTTGATCATGTAACATGTCAATTAAATAATTCTTGTTGTTTTATTGTTTTTCAGTACTTAGTTTCCGATAATCTTCCAATGAAAAGCCTCATCAAGAAATGTATCAGGTGTATACGACCAAAGAAAACCGTTGCTGAATATAAAAAAGTGGAAACAGATCTGTCTACAATTGATTGGCCGCCAGTTGGTCAGGTGACTTATGCACCAACAGCATTTGACGTTATTGACACAACTAGTGTTAATATAGAAAACATTCCGTTGGAGAATTCACTCAACAGATGATGTAGAGTTATGAGTTATGACTTGCTGATGTTAATATGGAAATGGATATGTCAGTTGGATGGCATTTTGTTGAATTCCATTATTTATTCAGGTGTGATTGAGGAAGGTAAAAATGTTATGCAAAAATATCTGCATGATCTAGCAAAAATCACATATTTGCTCAGTTGACTTGCTTCAGGCTGGAAGTATAAAATAAACCTTTATTCCATATATATGCATTTCAACATGTGTGCCACAAGTGTAGATCCAAGTTAAGGAGGCACATCTGCACCCACTAGTCTGGATCTGCACTTGTCATGATAATCACATGAATTTTGAAGTGAACACTGAAGATCCTGATCAGATGTCACTGTTTGACCACATAGTTGAAGTGTATCAATGGAGTAAAGAGATGATATAGCTGTGAAATAGTGTATCAATTACTGTAAAAAGTGTGAGTGAAATATTCAAACCAAACTTGAATGAGTGACAATGTCTTATTCCGAACATGATCTGTCAAGATCATTTAGAATAAATAGTCTAAAGTGTTAAAGGTGTGAGTGATTGACCAAATCCAGAATGGTTATTAACTAGGTATATTTTACCTGATGGCATATCCCTAATATATTTTAAATGCATTTATTTTCATATGAAATTTTCTGTTACTGGTAAAATGACATTTTTTGTGGGTTCTTAAATTCGTTGTTTTAAATTTTTTAAAAATGCACTGATGAACAATTATATATTTTCTGGTCATTTTAAGTTCATGGATTATTATGGCCTCAAATTACCCCACATATATTAACTGTTTACTCCATGGATTATGGCTCTTATCCCATGTGCAAACAGGGTAGATCCAGATCAGCCTGTAGATCCAGATCAGCCAGCACATCCATGCCTCCTGATCAGCCAGCACATCCATGCCTCCTGATCAGCCAGCACATCCATGCCTCCTGATCAGCCAGCACATCCATGCCTCCTGATCAGCCAGCACATCCATGCCTCCTGATCAGCCAGCACATCCATGCCTCCTGATCAGCCAGCACATCCATGCCTCCTGATCAGCCAGCACATCCATGCCTCCTGATTAGGATCTACACAAGGTTCACCTTCTTTTAATTCATTTGGTTATTTCTGAACAACAAGTGAACAGAGTAGATCCTGATTAAATGACATGGATCTTCTAGCTGATCTGGATCTACACTGGAAATCAGTATGATAAAAAGCTTTACTTATGGAGGAAAGGGTTATAACTGAAAACTTGAAATTTTTTGTCACTAACCCTGTGCCCCAGATCATAAAACTAAATCTGGTGACCAGCTTCAAATCTCAAGCTACTGATTGGCTGAATGCTGAACATTCACCATTTCAGCCAATCAGATGCTTGAGATTTGAGACTGGTCTTCAAACTTAGTTTTATGATCATGGGCCCTGGTTTCCATGGTTCCCAGCTCAACTGTTATAAAGTTGTTTTTTTTTAAATGTTATGTAAATGTTACATAAAATTGTTTTTGTTATTTTTCATTAAATTTTGTTAAATGTGTATGCACATGCATATCTTATATGCTTGGGAAGGCAAGTTAAAGTTTTATTAAATGAAACTTGTGCATCATTTACTTTTATTTCACCATTCCATTTCAATCATTATTTATCCCATGTAATCTACATTGTTAAAAAACTTACAATCAATTTTTTTGTTGATAAGGAATGTACATTTAATTAAATTCATATTTAGTTCTCGAAATTCGATAAATGCCACTTTTGTAGTCTGTAATAATTATTTTTTTATGTAAACATTTGAAATACAGTGAAACCTGTCTTAGCAGCCACCCGCAAATAGCAACCACCTGTCTTAAACAGCCAGTTTGACTATGTCCTAAACTGACATTTTGCTCTCATTTAAACCTCTTCAACAGCCACCTGTATAGAGCAGCCACTTTTTGTCACTCCCTTGGGTGGCTGCTAAAGACAGGTTTGACTGTAGTTTATGATACATTAAGTATTTTTTGCGTGTTATTTATTTGTTAAAATCGATAAATAAGTTATCTGTTATCAATTATAGAACTGAAACACAAGTGTAAAATTACCTAAGCAAGAAAACTTACTGACTACAGAAGTGGTGCTTATCAAATTTTGAGTAGTATATATGGTGGTGGGGGGTGTTAAATTGGAAGAACAAGCCCCAGATAGAAGTTCTAGATATCATAATTATCATAATGTTTTTCATCTATGCAAATACAGCAAAACCTTAATATTAAGACCTAGGTCTTGATCACATTTATTTTGAGTTATGCCCCTTTTTCAACAGTGTTACTTTACAACAGTGCCCAAGGTTATAAAACTGAGCATGGAAATCAATCAGATGCTTGAGATTTGAGACTGGTTTCCAATCTCAGCTTTATAACCTTCAGCCCAGTGGTGTGAATAGTGAGGTGGTCTTTGTTTTGGGGCACAAAATAAAGCACAACTGTAAAGAGGGGACATTGAAATTGTGGTCTTATCATTGAGGTTGTCTTAAATTCAGTGTGGTCTTAATGAGAGGTTTTACTATAGCTTTGTGTTCATAAATGTTGAGATTTTGACAGGCCTAATATTTATTTTTCAATGTTCGAATTTCAAACTGTTTTACTGTTTCTATTTCCACAGTATTTGTATTTTTGATTAATTTCTCTTTCACTCCCATGGAATATGGCTTATATCACATGTGTGAATCCAGATTAGCATGCAGATCTCTGCAGTCTGATCTGGATCTACCCTGTTAGCTTTAAGATTCATTAGATAATTTTTGACGAGAATGAACAGTACAAGTCAGATCCAAATTGGACTACACTGTGCAAGTTGAACTGGATCTAAACTGGTCACTTCTTGGTTAGAAAAACCCCAACTACGAAAAGCGAACAGTGTAGTGCTGATCTGATAGCATGGATGTGCTGGCTGATCTGGATCTACACTGTTGACCAATGCGAAAAAAGGTCATATCCATGGAGTTCAGTACATGTGTACTAATCACTATCTGCTTTTTATTGTAATTTCTGTCATTGAATCTCAAGTTTTATGTTATTGGCCCAAGATTATAAAGCTGAGAATGGAGACCATTCTAAAATCTCAAGCATCTGAGTGACTGAATTGTAGACTTGTCACCATTTCAGCCAATCAGATGCGTGACATTTGAGACTGGTCTCCAATTTCAGTTTAATTTATAATCTTCAACTATCATGTTATGTTATATTATATATAATATTACATGACTGTATGGTATTTTCAGGCATTTCTATGAAATGCCAGTAATTGTGGTCTTCATTTTTTTTAGTTTCTTGTTCATAAAGTCATTCTGTGTGGCTGACTACATCTGAATTTTACATTTTGGTTATATTCAACCTATGTAAGAGACCATTATTCAACAAAGTTTTACATTTTCAGACGATGTTTCTTTATCCAGAAGTTAAACTGTATTGCAGTAATTTTAAACTGTATAGTGAAACCCTGCTTTTAAGACCCCCTTTGGAACAGGTGAAAGTGGAGGTTTAAATGCACAAATGTGGTATCTCATATAGGGAAAATTAGAGTAACTTCAGTTTTGCAATAAAACTCTTTATTTTGGGTACATCCTAATTCACATTGGTGGTGGTAAATTGACATAACACAATATTGTACAGAAAAAAATATTTATTTACAAAAGTGAGGTTAGCATTTACATTTAATTTATTATCATTCATTTTTGGCACCTTAAAAATCATTATATAAATTTATGCATATGTGCTAATTTATATGTTTAAGATGTAGAAATCCAGTACATATTTCAGTCAAGTGCATGTGTAATAAACCCTTTCCTCCATAGATGCACCTTTATTGTGAGGGCGAACAGTTTAGATCTAAATCTGCTGGCACATGCGTGCCGTCTGATCAGAATTAAAACTGTTCACTTTTTGATTCATAAGGTTATTTCTGACCAAATTGCGACTAGTGCAGATCCTGATCAGACCCACAGATGTGCCGGCTGATCTGGATCTACACTATTCACCCATGCAATAAAGGTGTGTATGTGGAGGAAAGGGTTAAAAGTTTTAACCTTTGGACCATGTATATATATTTGTTTACTGTATAATTACACAGATAAACAATCTTCTTGAAGACTTTATGATAATCAATCATTCTGTACACTATTTTATGCAAATTTTAAACAAACTTATTAAAGACAATGAGTTGATCAATCATTCTTTTACACTATTAACAATCTGTGGTATTGTGAAATAATTTATATTAATTTTTTGTGGGCATTGAAGTTTCTGGTTTTGTTAAAACAGCATAATTATTTGTGGGCTTTTTAGTTTATAGTTTCCTATTCTCTATATTTACATTAATATGCTTTTGTATATTTCACGGAGGTTTTAACCCTTTCCTATATATATAAGCATTTTCACACATGTGCGAATAGTGTAGATCCAGATCAGCCAGCACATCCGTGGGTCTGATCAGGATCTGCACTGGTTGCATTTTGGTCAGAAAATAACCTAACAAATTAAAAAGCAAACAGTTTAGATCCTGATCAGATGGCACAGATGTGCTGGCTGATCTGGATCTAAACTGTTTGCCTATGCAATAAAGGTATATCATTGGAGGAAAGCCTTTTAGGGTTAATTTATGTATTTCAATCTGCTCATGAAATGTACAAAAATTACCGGTAGTATTCCTCATTTTATGAATTCGCAGTACTTCATAAATGTATGGAGAAGTGGACTTCAGGAAGACAAGTTTAAAATCAATCTTCAATCAGTTCTTTTAGGCTGCTTAACCCTTTACTGCAATGATATGCCTTTTGGTGGACTTGGTAGATCATTGCTTGCTTTTTGATCAGAAATAATCTTATCTTAAAGTGAACAGTGTAGATCCTGATTAGAAGGTGAGGATACAATCAAAGTGGTATCTATGGAGTAAAAGAGTTATATTCTATGGAAAATACTGTTCTTGTAAAACTGTGCAATATATGTTTGTTTCAATATTGGTGTTAAATTATGTTATAGGTTTATATGTTATATTTTTGTCAAAAACTATTTTGTTCCTTTGCTTTTTGTTATATTACAAGAAAAACTGCAATCAATTAAAAGTGACAATAACTAGATAATTAATTGAGTAGATGTTATTAATTTTGTAGCTGTAATGTTGTTGTTGTTTTTTTAAAGAATTGCAGGGTTTAGTTTGATGATTAAACAAGTTGAACTTATCACTTTTACTCGCTAAGTACATATTAATTTGTCACTCTTTTTACCATTGTAAACAATTGTTTAGACACTGTAGGATATACTGACATTTCCTTTTTAGTTAATAAATTATGTGAACAGAATTATGTAAAGACATCCCTAATGAAAAATGGACTGGCTCAAATTGATTGAAATTTGAATCCACTACATAAGCCTTAATGGCTTTTTCACATGTGCAAACCATAGAACCAGAACCTGTATATAAGGAGTAAGGGTTAATAGAATTAGCAAAGTTTGAGCAGGGAACTTATATTTAGATAGCTTGTCAATTTGTAGTGAACAGAGAGAGTCTCACTGAAGTATATCAAATGATTATTAAATTCTTTAAGGGCCAAATTTCCTTCAAATTTCTATCTTTTAAGGGTCAAATTTCTTTTTATGTCTATTTATATATCCCAAATTTTTTTGCCCTGTGTATCCTTCGCTTAAACTGTTTTCCACTCAGTAATAGTTCCATAAAGCCAAGGGTTCTGAGTAGATGATCCCTATTGTTTTACAGTCAAAAGTCAAGGTCACAGGCCTTAAAAGTCAAATAAGTTTCCACTCAATAACTCAAAAACCATCTATCCTGGAGTCTTAAAGTCTTGATGAGATAATCCCTATTTTCTTTGTTATTGGTCAAGGTGGTGAAATTCAATTCAGTTTCTGCTCAATATTGCAAGAGTCCTTTGTCACAAAGTTTTCAAATCTCGCACAATGACCAGAGCCTCTTTCAGTAGATGACCCTTTTGTTTTGGGTTAAAAGTTCAAGGACATATGTCTAAACATATCATTATTGATTTTTTAGCTATAAACCTTCCTGATGGGAGAAAATAAAAGATCATCTTCTAGTCCTTCTTGCATATTTTCATAATCTTCTTCTTTATTCAAAATTAAACTCCTTTCCTTTGCCATGAGTTAAGTAGACCTGTATTCTTTATTCCTTATCATCATGCTTGATGCTTTAAAATATTCCTTTGACAACCACAGAGCACAATTTAAGTATTTTAAATTTCTTGCAAGAATTTCCAGTATTGTGCAGTGGATTTTACATTTGTTTCAAACAAATCTTGTGTCTTGCCACCGAGCTTCGAAATTTCCTCATGTCAATCTGTTTCGACTGTATTATGCAGTAGATTCTGCATTTTTTCAAGCGAACAACGTGTCTTGTCATTTAGCATCGAAATTTCCATGCATCAATCTATATTGATGCCCTTCAGTTCCAAATTTCCACTGCCTTGACGTTGTTGTCACTGATTTCCCTCTTGTTAACCCTTTCCTCCATATATATATGCATTTTTACGCATGTGCAAACAGTTTAGATCCAGATCAGCCAGCACATCCATGATGTCTGATCAGTATCTGCATTGTTTGCTTTTATGTCAGAAATAACCTAGCTAATAAAAAAGCAAACATTACAGATCCTGATCAGACGTCACAGATGTGCTGGCTGATCTGGATCTACACTCTTCGCTCGTGGGATAACAGCCATATCCCATAGAGTAAAGGGTTAATCTGTTAGTCTTATACACCTGTTGATGGAGTTCTTTTGTTTTAAGCAGCCTACGTGTCTTGTCATCCAGCTCAGATATCTCAACATGTCGGTAAATCAGGTTGAAAGCCCTATTGTTGCCAACTTCCACGTCGTGTAATTTTGGAAAAGATTTTCCTGTTTGTTGAAAACATTTACTCAAAAACTCTTCAATCAACATGTCTTCTTATGTCTGTTTTAGTGTACATGAAAGGTCATGGCTTGTTCTTAATTACCATTACTGCCCACTTTTTTTAATCCTCAGTCAGGTTTACAGCCCTACTGTTGCTTACTTTCACGTTGTGTGATTTTGAAAAAGATTTCCTGTTTGTTATACGCATTTACTCCAAATTTGTTCAGATCCTGATCAGATGGCCTTAATGTGCTGGCTGATCTTGATCGACAATGTTTGCCCCTGGGATAAAAGTGCTACCTTTGAAGTAAAGGGTTAAATGGTTGTTGATAAGATTTCATTTTGTTTTTTAGCAGCCTATGTGTTTTGTCATCAAGCTCGGATATTTTTACATGTCGGTCAATCAGGCTGAATGACCTACTGTTGCTAACTTCCATGTCCAGTGATTTTGGAAAAGATTTCCCTGTTTGTTAACAGCCATTACTCAAAAACTGTTTAGTTTACAAATCTTCCTGTTTCTGTTTAAGTCTGAATAGTTCATTAATTTACCATAACTGCCAACGTTTTTTAACCTATCAATCCAATTGATAGCCCTAGTGCTGCTAACTTTTCTAATTAGTAATTAGTATCCGTACTGTTCGCTTCTTGGTCAGAATTTCTGTCTTGGAAATAACCTAACTTACTAAAGCGAACAGTGCAGCTTGTAACTAGATGGCACAGATGTGTTGGCTGATCTAGATCTACACTGTTTGCCCATGGGATAACAGCCATATCCCATGGAGCTGCCTAGATGTCTTGTCATCGAGCTGGGAGATCTCTACATGTCTGTCGATGAGGTCGACATCCATACCGTTGCTAACTTTCATGTCCTGTGATTTTGGGAAAGTTTTCCCTGTTTGTTAAAAGTATTTACTCTAAAACTCTTCAGTTAACAAGTCTTCTTATGTCTGTTTTAGTCTACATGTTAGGTCATGGCAAGTTTTTATAATTACCACAACTGTCCACCTTTTTCATTCTTCAATTTTTTGCGTTAAATTACATTATCTATGAATATGATTTTATGTTTGAATCAGGCTTTATATTTAGAACATATATTGACTGTTTGGATCCAATTCAGTATAAATATCAAATAATTTTAATTTATCATAAAATTGTTGACAATATAAACTGATCTTAAAATAGTTGACCATTATTAATTAATTTTTAAAAGATAACAAATAAGAAAAAGTTAACCATTATTAACTAATGAACTAATAATAAAATATTTGGTAATATTAATTAATCTAAAAATAGTTGGTCAATATAAATCATAAAAAAGTTAGCTAGTATTAATTATTAAGGATAAAGTATTTGACCAATAATTACTAATCAACAAATAGAAAATAGTTGGCCAATGGTAATTAATCATAAAATAGTCGGCTAATATGATTAAATCATAAATTAGTTGGCAAATAATAATTACATGTATTAAACAAATAGTTGGCCAACATTAACTTCTCATCAAATAGTAAGCCACATTGGAAAGGAGCTTCAGGGATTTGGGCTTTCCTACTTAGTTGTATATTCTTCAAGTTTTAAAAATACCTTAAACCTTTCCTCCATATATACACATTTTTATGCATTTGTGACCAGTGTAGATCCAGATCATTTGGCACATCCGTTTTGTCTGATCAGGATCTGCACTGGTCGCATTTTGGTCAGAAATAACCTAACAAATCAAAAAGTGAACAGTGCAGATCCTGATCAGATGGCATAGTTGTGCTGGCTGATCTGGATCTACACTGTTCACCCAATCCATGCCATCTTGACCAGGATCTGCACTAAAGGTGTGTCTATGGAGGAAAGGGTTAAACTATTTTGAGAAATACACACATGTAATTGTAAATTGCACAAACACCTGTTTAGTATCCCACTCTCACCCCAGGTAAGGCTCTCTCACTTTTTATATGTGCTACAAGGTATCTGAGCTTAGGGGTGTTTTTACATAAAAACATATGGAGTTAGATTATACTAATATATATCAATTAACAGTTATATATAATGAGTTATTTTCTTAAATAAGTTCCTAACCTGATTTCAGTGATGCTTTCTATCGGACCATATTTCTTTTATCAAATTTGACATATCTGAAATTAATTTGCTTAAATTGTAGCTTTTCGCGTATTCAAATTTAGCTTTGTTTTCCTTGAAATTTATCATTTGTTTGGAATTAAGCAATATACAGCATATCTACAATCTCAGAACACCTGGGCTGAAGGTTATAAAACTGAGTTTGGAAACCAGTCTCAAATCTCAAGCATCTGATTGGCTGAAATGGCGACCAGTCACCATTTCAGCCAATCAGATGCTTGAGATTTGAGACTGGTTTCCATGCTCAGCTTTATAACCTTGGGCACAGTTCTTGTAAATGTTACATTAATCCTTAACTACATGGGATATGGCTAGTATCCCATAAGCAACCAGTCTGGATCCAGATCAGCTAGCACATTTTGTGCATCCTGATCAGAATCTATACTGTTTACTTTTAGATTCATTAGGTTATTTCTGACCAAGAAGAGAACAAATTAGATCTAGATAGCACAGATATGGTGGCTGATCTGGATCTACACTGGTTGCCTATGTATAAAATGTATATCTAGGGAGTATAGAAATTATTATTATTCAATTTGAAATGGTCATTTACATGTTTTGTTCTTTTAATTCTTAAAACCATGTATATTGTGGTGTACTCATAATGTACTTTTAAAATAACTGATAATGTTTGTTAATTTAATTTTCAGAGCTTTTATATACACATTATATATGATGTTTTTGCTGCTCAAATGTTAGATCTAGATGATGTGGTCAATGAAAGAATGACCACTTCCCAAAATGATGATCACAAACAAGTTTCTTGAATATCTGTCATGCTATTCTCCGTGGATATGGATCTGTTTAAAAATATATATATATATATATATATTTGTTGTATTGTGTCTGTTTTTTGTGTTTTCCAGCCTTCAGAAAATTCAAACTGAAATTTTGTTTAATTAAATTTAATTAAATAGTAAATTTGTTTTAATTAAAAAATAGTTTTAATGTTTTACCTCATTAGAACATGTATTATAAATTTCTGCAGACATACGCATGAGAATATGTCCCTTCAAAATAATAAATTTAACCATGGAAGGGTCTCAACATTGAAAAAATTTTACCATGTTATTGTAGAATGTCTTTGTAAAAATATTGTCAATTTTTGTAGCAATCTGGGGAACTAGTTATGTTGGCATTTAAAAAATTTGATAACTGAACAAAATGTGTTCTGTTACTGTTGTAAGAAATGTTTGTTTGTTTAACCCTTCACTCCATATATTTTTGGGTTTTATCGCATGTGTGAACAGTGTAGATCCATATCAGCCAGCAGATCCATGGCATACGATCTGGATCTAGACTGTTTGCAACTTGGTTAGAAATAACAAGTCTAAAACTATAGATCCTGATAAGCTGATACATCCATGGCATTATATCTGGATCTAAAATGATTGCAAGTTGTTAAGAAATAGCCAAATGATTCAAAAAGCAAAAACATGTAGATCTTGTTGGGATGTGCCAACTGATCAGGATCTACACAGTTCACTCATGGGATAACAGCCATATCCAATGGAGGAAAGGGTTAAGGTTCTTGTACACTTACTTATCATGTGATACTGTTATAATTTGTATTTAATAAATTGATTGTTAATAGTGATCTTGAAAATTACATGTATAAATTCTTGCTGGAGAATTTGTTTGTCGGTATTTTATCAGTCATTTTATCCTGCACATAGTTAAAGGAATGCGTAGGGCTACAGCGAAATACAATTCGAATTTGATCCTTCTCTATGTCCCTTTTATGTAGGGTAGAAATTGTTTTAAATCTTCACTTAATAACATAGACTTTCAAGTAGTTCCTGAAAGAATCAGAATCAAATCCCAATTCTCAAACATGTGATTGGTTGAAATGGAGACTAGTTTGCCAAGCATTGAACCTTGCCAAAACTTCACTATTAAAAAGTTAGTACCTGTCTCTTTTCAATACCCCTCACACTCGCCAGTAACTTAAAAATTATTTTGCAAAAAGCATATCAGGAATTTCCACACTCAGAAAACACAGCCTCTCCATCCAGCCAAGGAAGAAGACAGGAAAAGAAAGAGTGCATGGAATAATCGAATGATCAATTTCAAATGTGACTGCACAAACAATTAATGTAAAAAGAGAACCTGAGGAGTTACCGCCTTGGAATGGTCAGTGGCCAAGAAATTGCCACAATTTGTTTAGGATGACCCAGGTGGTATGGTGCACCAACCTTACCCTTGCCACAACAATATTCAGTTGCGCTCATCCCGGGCCCAAGATCATAAAACTAAATGGCGAATGGTCGCCATTTCAGCCAATCAGACATGTCAGATGCTTGAGATTTGAGACTGATCTCCAGATTTAGTTTTATGATCTTGGGCACCGGATCTAGGCAAGAGGAAGGTAATATGCATTTCCATTACTGGCCATGAACTGACTCATACCGAGCCTGACATAATTTGATAATTGGTCGTGATTGGTGGTATCGACGTTCTTTTTTATTCATTTAAATATCACAATAGCGTTGTCTGTGCCGTGTGGCGGCTTTAAAAAGTTTTCCCGTATATTAAATAAGTGTTTTTATCAATTACGCCCTCTGAAGTCCAATACATATGTCTCTGTACAAAAGATTGTGTTGCGCTCAACCCAGGACTAGGCGGCGTGAATATATAGAAAATATCTGAGCAAAACTGAGCCTCGATATTTTAATAAATTTATTTGTCGTGTTCGGTTGCTTTCAAACTTTTTTTCATCTTTTTCCATAATAACTGCAGTTCGGAGCTTTCATTTACTGACTGGGAACATATCGGTGATTTTTCTCACGGACCATCAGTTTGTGAGAAGGGGTATACAAAAAACTCTGTCTTGTCACCATCCCTGATGTGCAGGAAACTTACATCGGAACTTCTATAATACGATCCGTCCGGTGCTACAGCAAGAGTAAGGGAGGTCACCGCAACTGGGTTTGCTGAACAAACTTAGTGCAGTGATCTCCCTTACTCACAAACTCGTTACACTTATATGATTTTGCGAAACTGGTTCCGTATTCGCTGAAACATGTAAGAGAATGTGTCATTAATTACTGAAGGAATTCATGTACAAGACTAAGCCAAAGGAGGTAAGAAAAAATGAGCTGCACACTTCCAATCTAAGTCTAAAAGTGTCAGACTTACAAATAACTTTGAATACAATTTAAAGCTATAAGTGTCAGAAATTGTCGGGAAATAAATGTATTATTTGGCACAATCGATCTCGATAATATCAGAAGACGATTTCAATATCCCCATAACAGTTTGCACTATTTTCTACACCTGAATTAAAACCACCCGACAATTAAGAGCACTTTTGTCCAGTCCCAGAGGTGTTCTAAATAGAGGAGTTTTACTGAATTTTTTTAAGAGTAAGAGTTTCTCAGGGCTGATCAATCAACGGGCCAACTCTCGAAGTGTAAGGAAACACACCTGGCCACTTTGGTGGTAGGAGTTCTAGGTTCAAGTCCCAGCGAGAAGTTCGTCTGGCAGCAACTTGAAGACTCTTTGTTTTGAATCCTAATAATTGTTTTCTATGCGCGTTTGAACTTGACTTCCGGAGGATAAAAATAAATATCCGCTTAAACGACTTTAAACTTTGGCGAATACAGACGTATTTAAAGTTTATTTCATGTTTTCCTTTAAATAATAAATATGTTCCCTATTATTTAAATAAAGCAGTATCTTTGTAGTAATCTTAACTTTTTTTGCTTGAAAAGTATGCGGATCGCATAACAGTACCATAGAACATAATTAAAAAAAACGCAAAATAATACTGTAACTGTAACTCATATTCATGACAAATTAATTTTTGCTATATTAATCAATGGCACTTTAGCGCGAAATTCTTCAGCGAATTATTTTTTTATATTTTAATTTGATAGCTGCGATTTCCTCCCTTCTCGGTGAATGTATAACGATAGAAATACATTTTTTAAAAATATATTCCTATGACTGGACGTTAACTTATAAATTTTATTTTAAAGGGCGTTCAAGTGTCTTTTAAATAAAGTTTAGTTTTCCTCGCGCAAAGGTGTAGACTCGTTGTAGACACATAATCGCCTGCCAAACAGTTTGCCATTGGTAACTGATAATGACAAAATTCCACCGAATGAAGGTAAAGAATATGTAAAAACATAATAGTAATTATAAATAATTGCATGAGAATCTTAAATAAGTTAATGAAATATATCCGTCGTTAAATGGTTTAAAACCCGGGGCCTTTCATGTCTAAGATCGGCGAGCATACCTCTGCACCACGGAGGATAATACCAATATAGGAAATAAAACGTCTTTATATTGTGTAACGAACATTTATGGCGCGAAAATGAAAATTTATTTTTCTGAATACGAGTTATTTCGCTTATACTGTAATGAAATTGTGTATTTCTTATATGTTCATATAGAAGAACTGTAACTGGTAGCTGGAAGTGGAAATTTAGTAATTACAGATGACGAATTCTATTTATTCGGAATTCTTTTACCATTACAGTGTCTCTAGCCATTATATCTGTACAATTATAGAATTTCTAGAGCGTTTTATCAAATATTTTCAAGCATTTGTGTAAAAAAAAGAATTGCCATTTACTTTTTTAACAATCAAACTTTCAGTCCGTACTAAGTCTTATTAATTAAATCAATATTATATTTACATGATGTTCAATAATTTCGTTGCACATTTAATCAAAACTACAAACCTTGTATCAGAAAATGTGTAAGATATTTTATTTTATAATGATAAAGCTCAATTTCACAATACATCAGTTATAATATATTGCGGCAGAACATCAAAACAAACATCGGGCCCAGAGGAAGACAAAGCTTCACATTGGGCCAACAGTGTGGTTTATATTTCACAACTTGTTCGATCTCCTAGAACTTGTAGAAATTGTAACTATTGCATTGAACGCAATCTACGCAAAACAGAAAAAAAATGAAACAGGGGTATCAGAACCACAAGTTAAGACAAACTTTTTGAAAGTTTTAGCGCCGATATGCAGATTTGATTGATAATAATGCTGCAGTTTAAAATCACTTCTACAACAATGTATTATAAATTACAGAAATTACATTTAAAATCTCTAAACACGTTTCGTATAAACCATCTTTGAGTTCAAAAGAATGGCTTAACTCATGATCATCTACAGCGCTCTGCATGATAGTGATTAACTTATCTACTGTTTAAGGTATTTCGCCTTTCGCCATTGCTTTGCCATAGAGCAAAAAATAAAATTTTAAAAATCTCTCAAACGGCACAATGCAGTTCCATCAAACTTCGCACAAACCAATGTTATTAATATATGTTTACATACGCTAAGAAATGTTAGAACAGTTAAGAAAAATAGTTAGACCAAAAAAAACACAATAAAATTCTATTTGCAAATTATCACAAAAATGAAGCAACACTAAACATCAGTTTAAATGTCTTGATGAGTTATGAGTTACTGACAACGATACCTAAGGACCTTTGGTCTAACAAATGTATACAATGTGGGTTATTTGTAAAAATGTGTTTGACCTTCAATTTTCTAGTCGCGAAAGTGGAGAACATAAAAAAATGTTGATTTCTCTCTTCAAAATAGAAAGTTCTTTTCAAGGACCTTAGATTTTGTTGTCAGTATCATTTCACGCATTTTGACATTTGAATTGCTGTTTTGTGTTGCTTCCTTTTTGTGATTAATTGCAAATAGAATTTTAGGGATTTGTTAGGTCTAACTATTTTTTTTCAACTGTTCTAATTTTTCTTAACGTATGCAAAATAATCATACGCTTATAGCATTTATTTGTGCAAAGTTTTATGGAAGTAAATTGTGCCGTTTGAGAGATTTTTATATTCTTCTTTTTTGTTTATGGGAAAGCAATGGCGGAGGCCCCAATACCTTAACTCTTTCCTTTCCTATTCATTAGCACGACGATGGCAAGGGTTTATGAGTTTATAAAGGTTTCTAGAGCAATCTTGTAAAATAACGCGAGTTTTTTTCTTTAATTCTGCCATTGTGCACTTAATGATTTAATTCCAAGTGCTAGGGTTTCATTAAAGTAATTTTGAATCCACCCTGTTTGTCTTACAATGCCACTGACTAGTTTCTTATGTTTTATGCGTTTGTTCGCTTTTGTATGAAGTCTTGTCGAGATTATACGTGGGCTGGAGCTAACTCACCAAGATAATTTGTACTTGGTTTGACGTTGGTGCACCCTTGAACCATGATCCAACTCCCAGTGGCAAATTGATTTGCCACTGATTTTGCCAGGTCAGAAACCACTTAGGTTCTATATTTCGATAATTTTTTGTGGTGTCTTATTTGAAATTGATCATGATAAACCATGTACATGTATTCTTTTTTTCTCTACTTTTTGGCTGTATTGGGAGACTTTGTTTTCTGAGTGTTGCTATTTTTGCAGGTCTATTGTTTTATCATCTGTATCGCAAAGTTTTGGATGAGAACATTTTTTCTTACAACTAATTTACCGTTTTGAGACGAAAACTGCCGTAATTTTTATGAAAACCATTTGTCCTTGGGGCGGGGGTGCACATTCGTTACAATTGGATTTATTTTAACGTTATTCGACCCTTTATGGTGGCATTTTAAGTTCCCTCTTACATCTATTTCAATATCACGGTAGCGTTGTCTGTGCCGTGTGCCGTAAAAGATCTCCACGTACATTCAATCAGTGTTTTATATCAGTTACTCCCTTTAAAGGTCGTTGAGCTTAATAATTATGTATCTTTATAGAACATCTAAAATTACTTTTGTTATAATATTTTGGCCAGTTTATAGATGGGTGGATTCAATATTCCAGAAGATATATATTTGGATATTGTTCAATCACCCTAGGATATACTTCCTTTTTTTCAATTTTTGCCTTTGGGGTTCTCTGTGATATGCAGGATTTATATTCTCAGATCCCCTGATCAAAGAATAGTGTTGATCTGAAATTACCGCATTGGAGGTTCCATGTTCACCGCCATATGTACACCATCGTTTTGGATGGATCAAAATTGAACTATTAACGGGTGTAAATATTAAGTTACGCTCAAGTCGGGGCTAGGCGGCGTGAATTTGCATCTCCAATACTGTCAATGAACAGACTCAATCAAACCGAGGCTGCATTATTTTCAGTAGGATTTCAAAGTTCCTTTTCAATCTTTTTAAGGGCTTACCATACTCCTCCCAAGCACGTTCATCGATCAAAAAAATTATCAAAATCTCAATAACGGCAAAATGCCGTTGAAAAAACTTTGCACAAATGTATGGTATTAATGTATCTTTATTTTGCAGAATGTAAGACACGTTATAACAGTAAAGAAAAAAAAACGAGATCTAAAAATTACCTAAACTTCTATTTACATGAATTCACAAAAACTAAACAACACAAAACATCATTTTTAAATGCCCACGTGAGAAATATGATACTGACAAAAATTTATTGTGTCCTCGTGACTTACATATGTAAACTTTACGAGATATTAGTAAAAGTGTTTGACCTTCAATTTCCTGGTCGCTTGATTTCTTTAATGTGCTTTAAACATATTTTAAAATTCTTTAACCTAGCGACTGTAAAATTTAGTCGTCTCCAAAACTGATTTTAATATCTTTTTATATTTTTAAATAATTTTACTGACAAAAATATAGTTTATTACAGAATCTATAATAAACTAAAATATACACATTGCACTTACAATTCTTTTTATATCTGAAAATACTTGTAAGTCTTTTTCATTAACCAACATGTACTTCTAGTGTACGAGTCAATACTAAAGATACTTTGGTATCTCTAAATTCATTAAGTCAGACTGGTATCATTGAATTGAAATTCCCTGCAATAACAATTGTGTTAGCATGAAGACGATAAACATAATATATCTTCTTCATGGAAACTGTAAAACATCTTGAAATAACATGAATTCAATATGAATGTTTAGACATTAGGTTTATCCCATTATATTACGAAATTGTGCTAGCAGACCTGTTGACAAACATGTTTGACAAACCTGTTGAATGTTTTAAATCCTGAATAATTTTGGCAGGCCAAAAGTTGGTGTATTTTATATAGTATGCATCCATTCCTACCGATATGACATATTCAGTTTATTGTTCGACCTTTGCCGATAGCGATTTAAAACATGCTTCCTTTGTCGACTCTTCTAAAAATAGTTAACGGGAAAACCCACTTTAGCTACTAGTAATATACGGTACTTTCTGGCCGTAACCAGATCTAACATAATGTTAGATCCAACTTTAGTGATAATGGTAAAGGTGTGCTTACATAAAGATGAAGATGGAATTACAATCTACACTTTTTTTGTTTGACAGTTTTGCTTAATTTGAAATAAATCTATATAACATTAAAGCCCCGGTCACAACCCGCCGTACGTGCAAGTGCATGCTGTCTACGTGCAAAAACGTGGACCAAATTCAAAGATCCGTACGTGGTGAGTACCTCCTCCGTACGGATTTGGAGCACGCAGAGACGCTGTATCATTTTTAGTGCATGCAAAACTTTCTCTGCGTTCGAGCTGCGTGCGGGCTACGGATTCACTACCCGTACGGGTGACGTGCGTGCCCTGTACGTCCACGAGCGCATAACGCACTGCCTCTGCGAGTCTTTGCGTGGTCCGTGCGTGGTCCGTGCTTACTCGTTTCAACCGTCCAAAACGCGAACAGAACTCAGGCGGACCGTACAGAGCAAGTACGTGCTCCGCACTTACAACGCACAGTGTGCGCACGGACCTCTGCGGTATATAAAATATTTCGAGTATCGATAGGTCGTCCTTATATAGTTCACTCAACAGCGACCGAAATAAACTTACGTTCAACGCACTTGCACGCACTTACAACGAGCGAGCGAGTAAGAACACCGTACGTGTGAAGTACGGCCTCCGTACGTTGAGATGGAAATCGCACGGAGATCTTGCGTTGTAAGCACGTACAACTCACTAACCACCTACGGAACGTACGATGCACGCAACCTTTTACCCCTAGACGTTGCGTGCAGGCCACGTACTCACACCTTGCGTGTGACGTGCGTCCTCTCTGCTCTTGCCACGTCCGACCGCAAAACGCGGCGAACGTAGCCTCCGCAGAACACGTACGGTCAAAAAAGACGCACGGCGGGTTGTGACCGGGGCTTAAGTGTTGCAGTGACTTACGCAAATGCGTATTTTCATAAAAGTATTTAGTAACCTTTCTCTAAAAGGCAAACTATTGCTTAGGCTTGTGTGCACTTGTGTTTTCGGCATAATATCTTTTTCTACTGTTTAGGTTCGACCAGATGACTATGTTTCCATTTGAGCGAATGGAAACTTCTTAAGTTCTAGTTTTTTTTCACATTTATACCCCAAAATGTTTAGTATATTTTGAATTGGGGTAACAACAGACGTAAAGTCGCTCAGTACTCCAATCACCATGCCAATACAATACAATTTATTATCATCGTCCACAAGAAACACGGCAGCTCCGGAGTCACCCTCTTGACAGAATACGTTTTTGGTGTAAGAGTCGACAAAAATTTGGCTCATTATTTCATATTTGTCTGTTCTACCATTATATCGCCGCTCCATGGTCGAATATTTTTATTGTTCTCTTACTGCACCATCTGTAGTCGAAAGCGTTCCTTTAGTTAAACCAGTCCTGCTGCCTATTTTAATAATTCTTCTCGATGCACGATTGCTAATGGAAAGACCTTTTGCATCTATACGACTGCCATCGTCAAATATAGGTATTTCACCGGATAAAAACCCTGAAGTATTAAGAACTAATAAGTTGTTAACTATGTCTATTTAGGAAGCATTGGTAAAATAATATATCTTAAAATCATAAAAGCAGCAAATCACTGGCTACACATTTCTCAAATGGGACTTCAATAGTTAACACAAATACAAATTTAATTGAAATTTAGATCGTGTGTTTATTAAATCTGGCTAGTTCGAAATGCATATTTCACGTTTTTTTATATTTACAGGGCATAGTAAACTAAACGAAAAAAGTCTTGGTTGTTAAGTTGTTAAGTTATCGTGCACAAATGAAATCTCAATGTGATAAAAATTTCATCAGCAGCATCATTAATAAAATCATCAACGGAATATGCGATTTGAAAATGCTAAGTGGATAACATGTTGGTCAATAATTGTCAACAATGTTTCTGAAAAAGAAAACAAAAATAACAACAACAACAACATTTATTCAGCATTAAGCAAAATACATTGCTTCTAGCCTACAAAAAATACTGGTGAAGGAATGGAATGATATGTGATATACTATCAAAAACGAGAAGCGTATTCAGAAAGGCATTAATTGTTTTCTTTATCAAATAAAATGGTGTTACAAAGGTTTAAAATACAGACACAATAAATATATCATTTTTAGATAAAATAATATTTTATGTTCCACAGATTTTTCAGTCAGTTTCAAGATCTTGTCGTAAGCGACTAGCAAAATATATATACTTAGAAAGGTTAATAATTTCTTTTTTGTTACAACTATTCATTAATCTATCAAATTTGTTTAAAGTTGGCCAACTGTTGAAATTAGGTTTCAAATATTTTTGACGTATACTCGTCTACAAAGGACAAACTAATAGAAAGTGGTACTCATTTTCAATAAAATTTAGATTACAGAATTTGCATTTTCTTTCGTCTCTTGGTATATTCGAATATCGACCTCTTTCTATTTCTAATTGATGTGATGATAACATTCATGACGTTTCAGTATGGCTTTTGCATACATGATTACATACATGTAGGTGATAAAAATAAATACATGTAGGTGATATACACATCTTAGCATATTTCTAATCTCTTAGGAGAAAACAAAATCTCAAAATTTAGGCTGTTACCTGCAAACTGAAGGTCTGGTCCATCAAAATTAACAAAATTTCCTCTTGTTGGAAGCCTGTCTTTAGATATTTCAACAAGTGCTGCATCGATCTGACCACCTAACTGGCAAGAAATAACTTTCCCACATTCTTTGTTAAATGTCGCAAGATTCTGAGGCATGTAAACATCTGATGGTTGAACTACGATAGAGCCTAATACGTTCGTATCTTGTCTTGAATATGGCTGAAACATGTGTCTAACAGTTAAAAAAACATGCTTCCCCAGTTTCAACAACATTCACGAAGGGACCAATCGTCGCTCCAACATTTGCATTTAATTCTCCAATTCTACAACCCATAGCTAGTTCTTTATTCCAATCTTTTCCATTACAAGTAAGAAGCGGACAAGAAGAGTAATATCCTTCCCGGACATCGGTTTGAAATTTTATAGCCTTAGATGGGTGTTTTATTTCTTTCGGGAACTGTTCCTCTTTGTATGGAATGGCGGATTTTATTTTACAGTATATTACTATTTATGGACAAATTTCACCTTCATCTAAGTTCTTTATTTTGACGAAGCTTACCCTAATCGCTTCAATGTTAGTATGGAACATCATGAGATTTTCTGCGTGATACCGAAGTGTGGTGTTTAGATCATTAAAATTGTTCTCCACAATGCGTTTGTATTCCTCCGAATCTTCGAAAATTGTATTTTCTGCTTTAATAGCTGCTTTTGAAATGTTGTATTTCAGAAACTTTTTGAGCTGGAATAGTCTAAACGAATCCTCCGCAATATCTTTTTCCAAAATGCAAATTAAAGCTGTTTTTTTTTATCCCTTGAATCAAGCAATGATGCATAGACCTCATCAACACTTTTCAGCTCTAATTGATAGCAAACGAGATTAAGAATCACAGAATCAGCAAAAGAGCCATCAGTGAAGCATTCTGTACGGAAGTCTCGCATGTCGAACTTCGTATTTACAAAGTGCCAATGATCTCTAATGAGCTTTGTGCAAAAGGTTGTGCATGTAGTTTGGCTGAATTTATATCTGGCCAATTTATATATATCATCGTGGACTAAAGTAATATTTGGTATTTCTTTTTCGCCGACTTCCATTCCCTTCAACTCTAACTCTTCAATATGAGAGGCTTTGTGGGCAAGAAAAATTAAATCTTGGAACATTTGAGTAATAAAAATATGTTTTGGAAAATGGTTTGCAAAGCACAAACTCAATATCGTCAGCGAGTTTGGAATGATTTTTACAGGTTTCATTAATTGATTTACAATAGGACATGTTAGCTGCTTAATATTCTCTACGGATACTTTCACAGATTGCAAGTAGCTGCAGTTCTCTGAAAGATGCAAATGAAAACCATCACACTGTCTGTTGTGGTCCGCACACATAACATCAGACATATTGATTGTCAGCAGATATTTAATTTTTTTAATCGATTTCAACAATATGTCCATGGCGTTGTGGCTAATCTGTAAATTGCACAATGACATATCTCTAATATCAGACATGTGACGTATAACGTTAACACTTTCCTCAGATAACTTCAAGCCGATTAAAGGCCCTTCAATAAGTAAACTTCTACGACTGAAAAAACTATTCGTAAAAAGAGATAATGCCAGAATCTCTTCGTTAGTGGCATGTGCTATACCAAGCCTTTCTAACGTAAATAGACTACCGAGATAAGTGCAGTTTGCCAGTTCCTTTTCGCTAGCGCTTGTTATTAGCTTTATTTCAAGTTTTTTTAAATGCCATCTTCTATCATCGAGCATTGTTCTAAAGAAGCCCATACCAAAGCGAGCAACATGGCTCTCGTTTATAAGCAACTCTTCGACAGATATATCTGAAAAAGTGAAAGTACTGACAGTCATTTCTAACCGACATATATTCATCACATATTTAATACCAATCATAACAAACTGATTTTCATATTGGTACATGTGCACGTCCGTACACGCCCTTCGGCTTTGCAATGCCATAAGCTTCTTATGTTTGATGTGTGTGTGTGTGCTTTTGCATGCAACATTGTTGAGACGATGGGTGGGTTGGAGTTATTTCACCAAGACAACTTGTACTTGTTTTGTGATACGAGAACCTGTTGGGGCAAGTGTGAACCTGTGAACCCTAGAACCTGGTTTAAACCCCCAGTGGCAAATAATTTTACCACTGACCGTTTCAAGGTGGTAACCCCTCGGGTTCTCACTTTCTTTAATTGTTTGTGGCGTCCATTTTGAAACTGAATATTGTAAAACCATGCTCTATTTTCCTCTCTACCTTTTGGCTGTGTGGGGAGGCTGTGTCTGCTGGATGTGGCCATTCTTGATATGCATATTTCACTTTTTTTAAAGAAAGGTAAAAGATGCATATAAGAAGAAGCCACCACAGAAATTAAACCTACCTACACATCCAAATATAATATTTAGAAAGAGATAGCTAAAGAGTTCATTACAATCATTTTTAACATTTTTGTCACAGAGGTTTAAACCCAAGTTCTAGGTGCAGCTACCTCACAACTGCTATGCCAAATTCAAGATCAAATACATGCATATTGCTTTCGGTAACTTACGCTTCATCTACATTGGCAGGATTTGTATTCTTAGATCACCTTGCCCAAATTATATTCTATTCTAATCCGCTGAACATCACTTTTAGGAAACATTTCTAACATAATCATGTATGATTATGCATGCAGTATTTCCGATTTCATCACATTGTTAACTTATATGTGCTTTAAAGGTAACTTGTGTTTATTATGATTTTGAAAAAAAAACATAAACATTTTGTCAACGTTGGGAAAAAAAACAAATTATAAAGGTTAGCAGAATTTGGACTCTCTAGAGTAACACATTTGTATAGACGCTGTATTGTATAACAATATTTAAAATTTTAACCTTGAAGTTCCTCTACTGTGTCTAAACTTGACGAAGACGAATTCATCTCTGAAATATGAGAAAAAATAAAAAAGTTAAATTTAGCACGCCTTGTACAAAGTCGTAATTTTTAATATTTTGGACAATGTTTTGAATATTCATCAATTACGTTTAAAAAAAATTAAAAATGTCAAAAGATTAATTCATTTTTCTGTTCAAAAACTTTTAATTCGCGCTTTTTCTAATATGTCTATCTGGGAACGAGTATCAAAACCGGTACTCGGGTACTCGGACCTTTTTTTCGATCTAGTATTCAGGTACTCGAAACTTACCTCTAACGTAATAGGGAAGACCATCGTACCGAGTACTTACGGAATTCCATATACGATAGCGTACTCCGTACCACCTACTGCCTACTGCTTATTGCATACTGCCTACTGCTTGCCTTTTGCCAACTGCTAATTGCGTACTGTCTACGGCTTTAGCCTACTGCTTACTGAGTGCTGCTTTAAGTTGAACTGTGTATTTCTGTAAAGACAGCAAGTGTACAGCAGCATAATGAATGATGATGGCGACACTATGACAACAATAAGCACTTGCATACACTGAATGAAATATAATACAAAATAAAAGAGTTAAGAAAATGTCTTGCGAGAGCAAGCGTTTATATTACACGGTAGAGATTCTGAATAAATACATTCTAACGAAATTTTTCCAGATCAGAAAGAGCAATTATATCTTATCAGAAAGTCCCTCTCTGGCTGACAAACTTTTGCTGTTAAACATAATTATGCTTAGCTTTTAGAATTTATTAACAGCTTGATTAAAGTTGCTATCTAACACTTTCTGACACAAAAATGTCATTGACAAACTTATCAATTTTGGTACTTCCAGTAAATTATTAATTTGTTCACATCATGGTTAGATTTATCAATAGCTTGAATGCATTCCTTCCAAAGACGAAATACAAATAACTTTACAAATAAGTATGACATCCAATAAAGATAAAATCCTTATATTTCAAAATGGATTTAAGTATAAAATTCAGTGTCGTCTTCTTGTTAAAAGGGTAAAGCTATGACCGACTAGCTTTGTGAAAAGCTTAACTTGTCAATATCTTGTCACGGCATCGCCCTGATTCCGGCTAAACTACACACTAGACAGAAAGCTGTGCAGAAAGCAGTCGATCTCCCTCGCAGAGTTGTCGTTCCTTACCTTCACTTTACATCGCTGCGAGACCAAACTAACAAGGTTCGTTGTATACAGTCATAAATACGAAATTGAAAGCTTGAGGTAAAACAAATGACTGAAATCTTCGCTGTCTTTCATTAAAACCGGAGAAACCCAAGCTATAGTGAATGTAACTGGTGAACTATTTTCTTTGAGGTAAAGTAAAAGTAGTTGAAATTAGTCCCAGCCTATAACAGAAGTGAATGTAATGAGCCGATAGTGTATGAGAGTGGAAGTATGCAGTACGCAGTGATCAGTAGGCTGTCGTATATGGAGTTCCGTAGGTACTGCCTCTCATAATCGATTTCTCTAGAAGACTAAACAAACATATTTTAATGAAATTTAATCAATCAATTTCAAGCATCAACCTTTTGAAAACATTCAACTAAACAAGCAAACATAAATAAGCTCCTGTCACAAACTAGAACATCCCCGTAAAATGTACAAATCATGAACATATTGTATGTTTATGATATTATTTAACATCAATGTCAAATCTAAGATTTATCAAAATATGATATACCCATCAAAAATATGAATTCACTTACGATTTCACAGTTGTAAAACGTCTAATCAATGTTAGTCAGCCCCTCGAACTATTAACACTTAAGCACTTAATTCACTCGGGGGCCACGAGTTGCGTCAAACTACATGCAGTATTGTTGATTTATTCACAGCGACCAGGAGGGACAAGTGTGATGTTCGCGCTCATAGATCCTGATTTAAACCTCGCAATTCACATTTTGCCATGTTTACGAGGATATTTCAATGATGTATCCCCATGTTTTTTTATACGCCCGTTTGAAAAACGGGACGTTTTATGGGAACACCTGCGGCGGGCGGGCGGGCGGGCGGCGTCCACATGGTTTCCGCTCTCTAAGTCAAAGAGTTTTCATCCGATCTTTATCAAACTTGGTGAATATGTTGGTGGGCATAATATCTCGACCAAGTTCTATAACCAGCCAAATCCCCCATGCACTCCTGAATTATGGCCCTTGAATTGTCCAAAATTACTGTTTCCGCTCTCCAAGTCAAAGACTTTTCATCCGGTCTTTATCAAACTTGGTGAATATGTTTGTGGGCATAATATCTTGACCAAGTTCTATAACCAGCCAAATCCCCCCAGGCACTCCTGAATTATGGCCCTTGAATTGTCCAAAATTACTGTTTCCGCACTCTAAGTCAAAGAGTTTTCATCCGGTCTTTATCAAACTTGGTGAATATGTTGGTAGCCATAATATCTCGACCAAGTTCTATAACCAGCCAAATCCCCCCAGGCACTCCTGAATTATGGCCCTTGAATTGTCCAAAATTACTGTTTCCGCTCTCTAAGTCAAAGAGTTTTCATCCGGTCTTGATCAAACTTGGTGAATATGTTGGTGGGCATAATATCTCGACCAAGTTCTATAACCAGCCAAATCCCCCCAGGCACTCCTGAATTATGGCCCTTGAATTGTCCAAAATTACTGTTTCCGTTCTCTAAGTAAAAGAGTTTTCATCCGGTCTTTATCAAACTTGGTGAATATGTTGGTGGGCATAATATCTCGACCAAGTTCTATAACCAGCCAAATCCCCCATGCACTCCTGAATTATGGCCCTTGAATTGTCCAAAATAATGGTTTACGCTCTCTAAGAGTTTTCATCCGGTCTTTATCAAACTTGGTGAATATGTTGGTGGGCATAATATCTCGACCAAGTTCTATAACCAGCCAAATCCCCCAGGCACTCCTGAATTATGGCCCTTGAATTGTCCAAAAAATGAATTAGCGGTATCTGCTCTCCAAGTCGAATAATTTTCATCGGATCGTTACGCAACTTTGGGCGTATTTTGTGTCAGTTTGGCACTCTTGTTATTTTCTTTTGTCGTGTCTCATATTTAAAAGTGGCTATATTATAGACATATGCTCTATCTGTTATAACTTCCATGTTTGGCAGTCTGTAAGGGATGCAGGGGAATGGGGTTTATAATTCAAGAAATGAAGAAAAATACTTTAGTCAGAAAACCTGCTTCAAGGTCACAATTTTGCATAGACATTGCTTTTAAAAAGGTCGAATGAGATATGAAAAAAACAACGAACCTTTATATTCATGTTGCAATATTACCAAATCGGTTTCAGATGACTTCTCGTCTGCAATATTAAAGAATATAATATAATATAATATAAATTAATTAATTAATGACTGATATTGTTGTTTATGTTTTGACATGAAATTCCTTTAACTGTGGGATTCAATATGTTGGACAAACAGGACGCCCTTTCAAAACATGTTTTTATCTTGAATGCTCTAAAATTAGAAACAATATTAAGTTCAATACATTTATATATAAACATTTCAAACAACCAGGCCACACTCATAACTTGTAAGTGATGTAACGAGTCAACCCGTAGAAAAACATACATTCGATAACAGTGCTTCAAGAACATTTAAAATTAGAGCTAGGCCTATTTCGGAACATAATTGGATTCAAAAACTTCTAACGCCTTACCCACTTGGTTCAAATGATAATATTTATCAAGAAGGCAACATTCCAAAAAATCACACAAAAAAAACAAATATTCAATATACCGGTAATTGACACTCGTATATCGTTCTATAAAAGAAACATAGCTTTATTACCACCACCACCTCGTTTTAACTTTCGTCATCTGAAAAGGGGAAATCAAGACTTCACAAAAGATTTGTTTAAACACCTGCTGGTAAGGCTTCAAATAATGTAATTATAGTGTGAGGTATACACTATTTTAATATTCAAACTGAAGAACATATAAGCACTAATGTTTATACACTAACTTCTTCACCTGAGAGTGATATTGTTACTGCACACACTCTACAAATTTCAAAATTTAGAATCAGTGCTGAGCCGAAACAAGACAAAGTACCTACTATGTATTGGTTATCTATAATGCACAACACACCGTACAAAGCAAGATTTATTGCAAACTAGTTCTTGTACAACTACTTAATTATCCGTGCTCTTAACATATTGTCTTACAGCTATAAAAGATCATGTAATTAGGTATTGCGAATATGTTTTGAAACCACTGGCATATATTTATTTTGGTCAATTGACGTGTTAAAAAAGCTTAAATCAAATTATTTTCAGGCGTTCTGTTTGTCTATTTATGATTTCTCTACGTTATATACTTCTCTCCCTCGGGCCGCATAATTTAATAAAAGACAAGCTAACCAGTCTAATTGAAAAAAAACGTTTGCTAGAGAAAATAAAACCTTTATCGCTTGTAATGAAAATAGGGCATTTTTTTACAGATGGTTCTTATAATAATTATACTTTATGGACCTGTCAAGACTTATCAAGCGCTCACATTTTTATTTGATAATATTTATTTGAGATTTGGTTTATAAACAAGTAATAGGCATTCCAATGGGTACTAATTGTGCACCCCTTGTTTTTATACTGATATGAAATATAGAATTTCTATATATTTCTACTTTCGATTTGAACCAGGAAGTAAGTTTCCTTGAATTTCTTGAAAATCCTAACATTATTTTGACGAATTGGCACTAAACATTGTAGACCAGCATATACTTAATTCAGGTACGAGTTGGTTTGGTATATTGTCCATGAATTTCAGAGTTCTCATGCAAACGTTGTTGTTTTTTTGTTTTAGTATGTGCTTGATAATTAGAACATGAATTAGACTAAATTGAGCTTACAAACATTAACTACATCCTTAGCTAAATACATGTCTTTACAAAAATCTAGGTGGCAATAAGTATTTTCCCCAAAAATCATTTTTGAAATTTTAGCCGGTTTTCGCCATTTGCAATGTTTGCGACGCCTTAATGGAGATTTAATTTATAAACTTAAAACAAATTAATAGCAATATTAATTTCCCCCGGTTATTCGTAAAAACCATCTGTAAATTCAGAAAGAAAGACCAACATGACATTATACATCGCTCTGCAGGCCTGGTGATTAACCCATCTTCAGTTGATTACTATGCTTACCTCTTTGGTTGCACGACGGTGGCAGGGGTTTGAGAGTTTATATGGAAATCTTTTCTTTAAAGAAAATAGAAGCTCGATTTGTTTCTTTTATCCATGTCATCGTGTTCTTGCTAATTTGACTCCATGGTCTCTGGTCTCGGTAACATCATCGAGTTCTCGCCCATTAGGCTTTGTGCAATGCTATTAGCTTCTTATGTTTTATATGTTTGTGTGCTTTTGCATGAAACGTTGTTAAGCTGATGGGTGAGTTTGAATTATTTCACCAAGACAACTCATACTTGTTTGTTGATTTGAGAACCTGTCGGGGCAAGTGTGAGGTTGGTGCACCCTAGAACTTGGTTTAAACACCCAGTGGCAAATTGTTTTGCCACTGACCGTTCCAAGGCGGTAACCCCTATGGTTCTCTTTTTCGTTAATTATTTGTGGCGTCTTATATAAACGGGGGGGGGGGGGGCGGTTCTTGGAAGTTTTTACTCTGAAATATGAGAAAAATATAGATTCTTGAATAACAAGTTTTAAGCATGTGCAGATTTTATGAATAAACATAGATGCTCGATCTTCTCCTGCTGTTTTACTGTTTTATGTGCTGAATTGACTTCGGGGTCTATGTTTCAGTAAGGTCATTGGGGTACCTACCATTACTGCTCGACAATAAGTCGCTAGCTTCTTATGTTGTATACGTTTTTTTGTGATTTTGCATAAAACATTGTCGGTTAAAGGTAAGTTGGATCTAGTTCACGAAGACAGCTCGTTCTTGTTCGTTCATATGAGAACCCTTCGGGGGCAAATGTGAGATTGGTGCACCCTAGAACCATGTTTAATCCCCCAGTTTCAATTATCTTCTTTAATGGCAATATGCTAATTTCAAACCATGCAAAATGTCAATCACTGTGGGTGGCAGTATATAAGCGTACTTGAACTATCCTTTTGGGGATATGGAGAGTAAGTACTGTGTCTGTTGCATGCAGCATAGTGGGCTAGGCGATGCCGCCGTAGTTGTATAACTTTGGGGTATCTAATCGTTTTATTTAAAATGATTTTTATAAACTCATGCTCTCTTTTCTTCTCTGCTATTTGCGCTGTGAAGTAAGCCTGTGTTTTTTTTATTTTTGCTATTCCTGACATGCATGCTTCACCTTTATGAATCAATACTAAAAATCAGTTCGAATCCTAAAATGTTCTTTTATTATGGAGATAAGAAACAGTATTTAAAACATATCAAACAAAAAGATTTAGATTCTTCAAACATAAAAAAGCCGAATCTAAACACTCTGCTCTAGAATCACTGTTCTTTACAGACATTTATTAAACTGTTTGAATAACAATTGATGAAAATATTAACCTTCCAAGCATGCATAGTGCTGGCGCACTTTTTCTGATACGGGTCTGGACAGATTCTTCTCTGAAATATGAGGAAAATATGAATCCTTGAATTAATATGAGCATGTACAACGCCTTAATTTTGGATATTTTGGAAGGGTTAAACGTTCGCGTTAAGTTTTTGTCAAACTTTGTATTGGTTATGAACTACTGATCAAAATATAACAGGATTTTGTAATTCGCGGAACAAAGGTTTGCCTGCTTGCAAAAGATGAATTGTAAGCCAATGTTTTATAATACCTTATGATACTAACGGATAAGTAAAAACTTAACATGACTAGCCAAATTAAGGTAAGATATAATTAAGTTTATATTAACTGTGTTGGGAGTCTGGGAGCCAAATCCCCCCATGCACTCCTGAATTATGGCCCTTGAATTGTCCAAAATAATGGTTTACGCTCTCTAAGAGTTTTCATCCAGTCTTTATCAAACTTGGTGAATATGTTGGTGGGCATAATATCTCGACCAAGTTCTTTAACCAGCCAAATCCCCCTAGGCACTCCTGAATTATGGCCCTTGAATTGTCCAAAATTACTGTTTCCGCTCTCTAAGTCAAAGAGTTTTCATCCGGTCTTGATCAAACTTGGTGAATATGTTGGTGGGCATAATATCTCGACCAAGTTCTATAACCTGCCGAATCCCCTCAGGCTCTGTCCAAAAACTGAATTAGCGGTATCTGCTCTCCAAGTCGAATAATTTTCATCGGATCGTTACGCAACTTTGGGCGTATTTTGTGTTAGTTTGGCACTCTTGTTATTTTCTTTTGTCGTGTCTCATATTTAAAAGTGGCTATATAATAGACATATGCTCTATCTGTTATAACTTCCATGTTTGGCAGTCTGTAAGGGATGCAGGGGAATGGGGTTTATAATTCAAGAAATGAAGAAAAATACTTTAGTCAGAAAACCTGCTTCAAGGTCACAATTTTGCATAGACATTGCTTTTAAAAAGGTCGAATGAGATATGAAAAAAAAACAACGAACTTTTATATTCATGTTGCAATATTACCAAATCGGTTTCAGATGACTTCTCGTCTGCAATATTAAAGAATATAATATAATATAATATAAATTAATTAATTAATGACTGATATTGTTGTTTATGTTTTGACATGAAATTCCTTTAACTGTGGGATTCAATATGTTGGACAAACAGGACGCCCTTTCAAAACATGTTTTAATCTTGAATGCTCTAAAATTAGAAACAATATTAAGTTCAATACATTTATATATAAACATTTCAAACAACCAGGCCACACTCATAACTTGTAAGTGATGTAACGAGTCAACCCGTAGAAAAACATACATTCGATAACAGTGCTTCAAGAACATTTAAAATTTGAGCTAGGCCTATTTCGGAACATAATTGGATTCAAAAACTTCTAACGCCTTACCCACTTGGTTCAAATGATAATATTTATCAAGAAGGCAACATACCAAAAAATCACACAAAAAAAACAAATATTCAATAGACCGGTAATTGACACTCGTATATCGTTCTATAAAAGAAACATAGCTTTATTACCACCACCACCTCGTTTTAACTTTCGTCATCTGAAAAGGGGAAATCAAGACTTCACAAAAGATTTGTTTAAACACCTGCTGGTAAGGCTTCAAATAATGTAATTATAGTGTGAGGTATACACTATTTTAATATTCAAACTGAAGAGCTTATTAGCACTAATGTTTATACACTAACCTCTTCACCTGAGAGTGATATTGTTACTGCACACACTCTACAAATTTCTAAATTTAGAATCAGTGTTGAGGCGAAACAAGACAAAGTACCTACTATGTATTGGTTATCTATAATGCACAACACACCGTACAAAGCAAGATTTATTGCAAACTAGTTCTTGTACAACTACTTAATTATCCGTTCTCTTAACATATTGTCTTACAGCTATAAAAGATCATGTAATTAGGTATTGCGAATATGTTTTGAAACCACTGGCATATATTTATTTTGGTCAATTGACGTGTTAAAAAAGCTTAAATCAAATTATTTTCAGGCGTTCTGTTTGTCTATTTATGATTTCTCTACGTTATATACTTCTCTCCCTCGGGCCGCATAATTTAATAAAAGACAAGCTAACCAGTCTAATTGAAAAAAAAAACGTTTGCTAAAGAAAATAAAACCTTTATCGCTTGTAATGAAAATAGGGCATTTTTTACAGATGGTTCTTATAATAATTATACTTTATGGACCTGTCAAGACTTATCAAGCGCTCACATTTTTATTTGATAATATTTATTTGAGATTTGGTTTATAAACAAGTAATAGGCATTCCAATGGGTACTAATTGTGTACCCCTTGTTTTTATACTGATATGAAATATAGAATTTCTATATATTTCTACTTTCGATTTGAACCAGGAAGTAAGTTTCCTTGAATTTCTTGAAAATCCTAACATTATTTTGACGAATTGGCACTAAACATTGTAGACCAGCATATACTTAATTCAGGTACGAGTTGGTTTGGTATATTGTCCATGAATTTCAGAGTTCTCATGCAAACGTTGTTGACTTTTTGTTTTAGTATGTGCTTGATAATTAGAACATGAATTAGACTAAATTGAGCTTACAAACATTAACTACATCCTTAGCTAAATACATGTCTTTACTAAAATCTAGGTGGCAATAAGTATTTTCCCCAAAAATCATTTTAGAAATTTTAGCCGGTTTTCGCCATTTGCAATGTTTGCGACGCCTTAATGGAGATTTAATTTATAAACTTAAAACAAATTAATAGCAATATTAATTTCCCCCGGTTATTCGTAAAAACCATCTGTAAATTCAGAAAGAAATACCAACATGACATTATACATCGCTCTGCAGGCCTGGTGATTAACCCATCTTCAGTTGATTACTATGCTTACCTCTTTGGTTGCACGACGGTGGCAGGGGTTTGAGAGTTTATATGGAAATCTTTTCTTTAAAGAAAATAGAAGCTCGATTTGTTTCTTTTATCCATGTCATCGTGTTCTTGCTAATTTGACTCCATGGTCTCTGGTCTCGGTAACATCATCGAGTACTCGCCCATTAAGCTTTGTGCAATGCTATTAGCTTCTTATGTTTTATATGTTTGTGTGCTTTTGCATGAAACGTTGTTAAGCTGATGGGTGAGTTTGAATTATTTCACCAAGACAACTCATACTTGTTTGTTGATTTGAGAACCTGTCGGGGCAAGTGTGAGGTTGGTGCACCCTAGAACTTGGTTTAAACACCCAGTGGCAAATTGTTTTGCCACTGACCGTTCCAAGGCGGTAACCCCTATGGTTCTCTTTTTCGTTAATTTTTTTGTGGCGTCTTATTTGAACGGGGGGCGGTTCTTGGAAGTTTTTACTCTGAAATATGAGAAAAATATAGATTCTTGAATAACAAGTTTTAAGCATGTGCAGATTTTATGAATAAACATAGATGATCGATCTTTTCCTGCTGTTTTACTGTTTTATGTGCTGAATTGACTTCGGGGTTTATGTTTCAGTAAGGTCATTGGGGTACCTACCATTACTGCTCGACAATTAGTCGCTAGCTTCTTATGTTGTATACGTTTTTTTTGTGATTTTGCATAAAACATTGTCGGTTAAAGGTAAGTTGGATCTAGTTCACGAAGACAGCTCGTTCTTGTTCGTTCATATGAGAACCCTTCGGGGGCAAATGTGAGATTGGTGCACCCTAGAACCATGTTTAATCCCCCAGTTTCAATTATCTTCTTTAATGGCAATATGCTAATTTCAAACCATGCAAAATGTCAATCACTGTGGGTGGCAGTAAATAAGCGTACTTGAACTATCCTTTTGGGGATATGGAGAGTAAGTACTGTGTCTGTTGCATGCAGCATAGTGGGCTAGGCGATGCCGCCTAAGTTGTATAACTTTGGGGTATCTAATCGTTTTATTTAAAATGATTTTTATAAACTCATGCTCTCTTTTCTTCTCTGCTATTTGCGCTGTGAAGTAAGCCTGTGTTTTTTTTATTTTTGCTATTCCTGACATGCATGCTTCACCTTTATGAATCAATACTAAAAATCAGTTCGAATCCTAAAATGTTCTTTTATTATGGAGATAAGAAACAGTATTTAAAACATATCAAACAAAAAGATTTAGATTCTTCAAACATAAAAAAGCCGAATCTGAACACTCTGCTATAGAATCACAGTTCTTTACAGACATTTATTAAACTGTTTGAATAACAATTGATGAAAATATTAACCTTCCAAGCATGCATTGTGCTGGCGCACTTTTTCTGATACGGGTCTGGACAGATTCTTCTCTGAAATATGAGGAAAATGTGAATCCTTGAATTAATAATATGAGCATGTACAACGCCTTAATTTTGGATATTTTGGAAGGGTTAAACGTACGCGTTAAGTTTTTGTCAAACTTTGTATTGGTTATGAACTACTGATCAAAATATAACAGGATTTTGTAATTCGCCGAACAAAGGTTTGCCTGCTTGTTTTATGAAGCTGCGGCGATGCAGGAGTCCTTTTATTAGGTTGGTGAACACAAGTGTCTATTGATTTGTAACTTTTATTCTTGGTAGTTTATAAAATAACAATTGTAGATCCACAAGTAAAATTTAACAATATTAATTAAAACTTTAGTCCGAATTGTGCACAGTGGTTAATCCTACTGTCACAGTAGAAGGTTAAATCCGTTCTATGTGTTACTCTAGAAGGCAAAATCCATTCTTTTTTCAAAATGTTTTGCATTGCCTTTTTATAAGGCAATAGTAATTGGTTGGCACATGTTGAGACATATGCTCGAAACCATATTTAGCAATAAGTAAACAATACAAGTGTCAAAATATCGAAGGCAAATCCTTTCATATTGTGATTAAATATTACTGATGAAGATCAAGGTGTTATAAACAATGACTGGCATTTGATTAGTTAACCTTACTCGAGAAGTTCTTAACATTTTTGAGAAATAACTATTATAACAAGAATTTTATACTGAAATAAAGCAAATAGAAATTTAAATGCAAAAATATAAATTTTTGCTGCATAATCCTTGCAAAAGATGAATTGTGAGCCTATGTTTTATAATACCTTATGATACTAACGGATAAGTAAAAACTTAACATGACTAGCCAAATTAAGGTAAGATATAATTAAGTTTATATTAACTGTGTTGGGAGTCTGTATTTTCTGAATCTCGTCCTTCCCGATGTTCGTAATTCACATTCTGGCGACATTAACGACATTTCGTTTTATTGGGAGTATATGAATTATTGCCGGTGAATTGTGATGCGCACTAACACTGGTGGAACAAATGTGAGTACTAAATCCTAATTAAAAACCACAGAGTTTGTATACATGTCGCTAGTCTTTTCGGTGATGTTGAAACGCATGTTCTTTGTGAAGCCTATTACAAATATATTATGTTATTTTAGTTACACATCAAAAGCCTTTTGTCTCATTTACGACAATCAATTCGAAACCTGGTCAATCATTTTGGCGAGCACGATCATTACTGTTTACATATTCGACAGAGGCATTTAAATGATAAAAGCTGGGTCCGAAAACACTGCTTGAAAAAACCAACTTAATATTATTAAACTTGTTAAATATCAATTTCTGAAAATGTGAACCTTCAAAGTAAGGCCGAAATTTGTCTGGTGGGTTTTCATACGATATCTTTCCTGAAAAATAAGAGAAAATCTAGATCGTAACACTATATAAATTCACAGCAAGACTCAGATTCAGTGAGCAATGGCAAGTCTCTAAACTTATAATAGTTGACTATGTTAACATCATCATGAAATTAAAAAAAACTACATAAACAACATAGTTACTGTAACACTTTTCTCATAAATGAAGCATTTATGCCGAGACATAAAAATAACTATAATAATAAATAGTTAAAATATTACCTTAAGATGTGCACGTTCCCATTTCCAACGAAATAAGGTACCATCCAACTGAAAAAAAGATCAAATTGTTAATTGTATTTTCCTTTGTTATCTTTACATCTATTGTAATATAACAGTAGCATTGTTTGTGCCATGTGATTACGTGCTAAGCTAATGCTACTTCTAAAATAAAATAAAAACTAATATTAAATAAAATAAATAAATTAGAAAAACATATACAAAGAAAACTCTTAAACGCTTATATTAATAAAAAAATTAGAATGGCAAATATACATGTACCATGTACCTAGTTGACGTTAGACAAAAAAAACTAAACACCAAGCTAACTCAACGTTGCGATTGCTTTGTGGATAGTCTAAAAGGCGCATACATATTTATTTTTGGACAAAGGTAATTTGGCAATGTTTACATTGGCGTGTTAACATTGGCGTTACATTTAAACAATGAATTAATATTTTAATAGTTGTTGAATACAAAGCGCGAAGCTACCAATACTTGTCCCATTAGACGAGTGGTCTAAGACGCAGTCAATTTGAAATGCAATAATTGCAATTCTGTTATAGGATGTAGGTTCGAAACATGTGTTTTTACTTTATTTGTTTTTTACACAATAATTATTTCCAAGATAAAATAACCGCAATATACAAACAATACTTTGAAATTACTGCAATAAAACTTAAAAAAATAAATCTAAAATATTTCTTAAAAGCCGTGTGTTAGTGGGAATCGAACCCGTGTCGAAAACAAGTCAGGCCTATGGAAGCCGGACGCGCTAACCACGAGGCGATGTGTTATAAATAGGCAAAAAAATTTTGACGCGTACATTTGCCTTAATCCGTATTTACATTTTATTAATACTTGTAAACATCGCCAATTTAGCTTGGCCAAGCTATAGTCCTGGTTATCCTGTTCTGATCATAGTTTCCCGCCTCCTGTTTTTCTCGTGTTACCTTTATAAAGGTTGTTTGTGTATTAAAATATTATTCGAGGTATGTTTTTGACAGCGTCACTTATTTAGTAAATGTATACTTTTCCATCTCGCCCGCCCTACACTGTTTCAACGGGGATTTCTCTATTAGAAGTGCATCACAAAGAAAGAAACTGGGACATAATGCACATATACTTAAAGCCTTTAACTCAGGTTTAACTTTTATTTTTTTCAACTTAATGTTAATATTTGTCAGTGTCTGGAATATCTTCAAGGACGAGGAAAAGCCTGGTAACATCCCACACGCAGTTTCGATTTAGAAATTATTGTAGATGTTCATTGAAATGCTGTTAAATATAAGTACCGTATCTTAAATAAGTGGTGTAAAGAGTGAATAATTGATTCACCGAATTCTTAGAGCGAGTAAATATGTTAATTCGTAACCATGATTTACAAGTGGTTAAAATATTTACCTACCGATAAAAGCTCAAGTTCTGAGCCCCAGATATTTGAGGTTGAGATTTTTAAAACGTTAAGAGAACGTATTTTCCAAATTAATTAAAATAAAGTTTAATTAAAATCCTACCTTCGTGAACTTAAAAGGAAACGTGGTGCATGCTTTACTCACTGAATCTATACTGAACTCGTTCAGAGTCAGACACTTAACAATCGTAATATTATCTTCGATGTATATGTAAATACGATAACTTCTATTTATTTTAAGTATCTAATCTTTTCAACCTTTAAATGAATCAAGTAATGTGCAATGATAATAAGGTAACGCAAATGTTGCACACGACTTACTAAGTTAAATAACAAAAACGTTATTTGACAAATATTTAATGCCGACAATAATTTTAAAAAAATGTATTTGTATGTGGCTATATTACATGTAACATTCTCGCGCTAAGTTCAAACGAAACGACTGTACGCTCGACTATTAGAAAAGTCGGAAATTAAGGGCTTACTTCACTCCTCCAAAGCACATTCATCGATAAAAAGAAAATTACCAAAATCTCAATAACGGTAAACTGTCGTTCAAAGATACTTTACACAAATGAATGTTACTAATGAATTTTTATTTTGCATACAGAAAGACACGTAAGAAAAGTAAAGAAAAAAGTTAGACCTAAAAATTCCTTAAACTTCTATTTACATAAATTTACAAAATCTAAGCAATACAAAACATAATTTTGAATTCCCACGCGAGTGTAATTATACTAACAAGAAAATGTTGTGTACTTTGTAAAGAACATTCAACTACTAAAAGAGAAATCAATGATTGTCATCCGTTTACGCGACCAGGAAGCGACCAAGAAATTGAAGGTCAAACACATAAAGTTTACATAATTATGTAAACCAAGAAATTGAAGGTCAAACACATAAAGTTTACATAATTGTGTAAGTCACGAGGACACAAGAAATTGTTGCCTGTATCATATTTCTAATGTGGGCATTTAAAATGATGTTTTGTGTTGTTTAGTTTTTGTGAATTTATATAAGTTTAAGGAATTTATAGATCTCGCTATTTTTCTGTACTGTTTATTTGAAAATAAAGATACATTAGTAACACTCATTTTTGCAAAGTTTCATTGAACGGCATTTGCCGTTATTGAGATTTTGATTATTTTCTTTTATCGATGTACGTGCTGGGGAGGAGTGTAGTAAGCCCTTAAGCAAATAGACATATAAAGCTCATTTAACTGGTGCATTATTTCAACCTGGGAGTGAGTCAGGAATTCGATCTGATCCTTTCCCACCACCAAGGAACATGATTATATTGGTGTGAGTTTTGAAAGAAAAAAATATATAATAAATAAAATAAAAAAATAAACATAGAAGGAGGGGTACCCCCGATCCTTTCCTACCCCTCCGCCATTTTATTGGTACGAGTTTTGAAAGAAAAAAAAATGAAAAAGTTAAACACTTTTTAAGAGCGGGCGGGAAATAAAGTGGTGGTATATTAGTACCCAAATACCAAAAATGTTGGTTTGAGTTTACAAATAAATAAAATGAAATAGTTAAAAAGAGGTTTTGGTTGGGGTTACCCAAGCCGGACAACACTGACCTCTTACCCCTTTACCCACCCCTTCCTCACCCACACCTCTCTGCGACCCCACCCCTTAACCACTCGGCGCTTCATACCAGTAAGTATTGAAGTGTCACATGTATAATACATTAATAGTAGTAGCATAATATAAGAAAGAAACTTGCAAGCAAACTTAAAATTTCTAAGTCCAAAAAGGGATGTTATTCAATCAAAATGCACATTAGAAGTGTGTACTTGACACACCAACAAGATTTATGATAGTGAAAAAGTGTACAAAGTTTCAAAGATGCCATCAGAATGGTATATAAGTTTTGAATCTGCATGCAGATTTTAACCATGATAATGTTTACGTCCAAAAAGTAATGATAAAATAAAAAAGCAATGCATAATTATGGTTCTTGTCACATCGGCCCGAGATCTGGTGAAAAAGTTCACAAAGTTTCAAAGCTGTAGTACAAGTCGTCTGAAAGTTTTAATGTTTGTAACTGCTTGCATGCAAACTGAAACCTTAAATTCTAAGTTGTAAAAGGGCCATAACTTGATCAAAATGGAAAATAGAGAGATATGGCATACATGTGTACATACTTCATATATGATGGTGAACAACTGTACAAAGTTAAAGCTGTATCTTAAGTAGTACTAAAGTTATGAGCTTGTACCTGCTTGCACGCAAACTTTAACCCACTGCGGGGAATCACGTGGTTTTGTTTTGATACCATGCACGGATAATGGCCGCCCAAAATCGCCGGTAAGTTCATCTTTTTTATTTATTGTACAGCCCACATCGGTTTATACTTTTCAAGATATAGCCTATCATACGCGGAATTGAATTTCTTTTCCATGGGTACCTTACTTTCCACTCACAGTTGCGTATATTTCTAGTTTACCCTTTCCATTTGCTTTGTTTACATTTTGTGTTGGCATACATCTTTCACGTATGAACCCTATTCTTTCATATAATTGTTTAAAATGATACATTTCATTAGATTTTCTTTATTTATAATGTTTAGCGAGTGTTCTCTCAAGTGTATTTGATGATTTGGAATTTTTATCTTTAATATTAAACAAAATACCGGCACAATAAGTGAAATGATATTTGCCACGGAATAAAATTTTATGATATCTTTCACGTACAGATCATTTACGTTTTGTAGATGGACATTATTTTAATAGCCCGCATTCTTGTTAAACGTGGCATACACAAGACAATTTAAATAAAACTGATGAAATGTATGACTATATGTAATTTCTCTAATACGGATTTTTTTCCATCCAATAGGCTTGAATTAATTGTGTCTCATCTCGCAAAATTGTTTCATTCATTTCAGATAATGACGCGTACAAAATCTCGTTTGACGTTACAAAGGCCTAAAAATGCAAGCAGAAGGCGCAAAGAAAACCCTTGCAGCCCCGCAATGCATTCAAATCGCCATCGCCATCCCCATTGTATGGATGGAAAACGGTGAAGTATTTTAGAAGTTCTTTTTAAAGCCTGTGCGATTCCACATTGACTAACCTGGGTGGATTTTAAATTTAGCGAATGATACTCTAAATATGAACAGCCAATAGATTTATCAGAAATCAAAATTAATTGTACGCAAATGTTTTATCGGTTAAATAGATGGTGGGAAAACAACAATTACATTGCTTCATTTAGCAGGTCAAAACTTCACCGATTATGTGACTACTCCTCATATATCTTATAATTAAATGACTGCGGTATGACTGCGGTATGATTTTCAACATATGTTTATATATAAAAAGAGAAAGTGGAAAAAGGTCGGGCATATGTGGAATTCGATCTCATCATCTGCACAATTCTACTTTTTTCGAATATGTTGCAAAGGTATCAACGAAGCAGACATATTCAACATAATGTATACTTATACATTTCATTTACAGTAACAGCACATTCCATTTTTTATTTGGTGTCATATTAAATTAAACGAACATTTTATTTGTACCAAAAGTGAACGATATGTCTTTTTTCAATCACAAGTTCACTTTCGTATGAATAATGATACGATTTGCCATGTATTATGCTTGAAATTGTTATAGCGAATTCGTATTTCTTTTTTTTTTCATTTCAGAATATCACAAGTGCGAAATCACGTCTTCCTGTACCAACCCCAGAGAATTCGAACTGATACTTGATACTTGTTTGAAAACTTTTCATGTGAAATATGCTTAAATGATTGAAAAGAAGAACACAGCTCGATCTCCTTGTTCACCTTTTTTTGGTCATAAGATATGTGTCCGTCGGGTAACGATGCGCTATAAGTATGGCTGAAATTGATTTAAAATTAACTGAGTTATGCCCTTTGTTTTGATAGTGTTTATTCACTCTTATCATTATTTATACTGTGCTCTGTCTTCCTCTCTTCTTCTTTCCTGTGTGGGGAGGCTGTGTCTTCTGAATGTGGCAATACGTGATATGCATATTTCACTTTTTTTATCTAATATCTGCAGATATTACTTGTTTTAAAAACTTGATAATCTTGTGCGCCAGAAAGGTGAAGACATGTTGAGCATATTAGGTACTCGAGATTTGTAACGGGTTTCTTCTCAAATGTTGTATAGACAATACATTCCGATCAAAGAACATTTGTTTGCACACAGATTAGATGAAAGATTAAAATACATACTATAAAATGCTTCATTTATTTATTTTTATTTATTGACAAAACATATAACATAAATTGATTTGCAATTATTTCACGTAAATGTATTGAAATAACAGATATTCAAGTTTAAACAACAGCTTAAATCAACATTGTAAATCACATGATTATAAATAAATATGGAGGATATTGTTCACCTAAGCCTAGATATACATGAAACACAATGTATACATTACATAAATCAACAAGAATAATAATAAAAATAAACAAAAACATGGCAACTTACAGATAAAAAATATACGGACGTATCGCTAATTTTATATGACACTAAAAAGGTGTCTTGTACATGAAAAACAATAACTTCAAACAAAGAACAAATGACAACAACAAAACATCAAAAAGTACAATATGGGTCTTGTCGTCTTACTGGAAACATATATAAAAGAGATTCCGATCTCAACACTTTTTGACATACATGCGTTCATTTTAAACGAAATGAAAAACCTCGGTTCATCTGTTTTAACTGTTAATAATGTTCATTCTGATTGATATGCCATAAACATGAGAACAATATTTAATAGTGGGAATTTTTTTCTTCTTGAAATGGGGATACACAATCGTTAACCGTTAACCGTTCATTCCAAATTAAAAACGGCCGTAATTTGAAAAAGAGAAAGTTAGGGTTCTTGGCAGACTAACCCGGAATATGATCGTTAACACGTGTACAAAACGTTTCAAAGCTGTGTGTACCATTATGGTATTAAAGTTATGAGCTTGTACCTGATTTCACGCAAGCTTTAACTTTAAATTCTAAGTTGAAAAAGAGACTTAATTTTAACAAAGAAAGTAAGGGTTATGATTGTTGGCAGAAATACTATAAATATGAAGGTGAACAAATGTTGAAAGTTTCAATGCTATACCATTAGCAGTATTGGAGTTGTACCTGCTTGCACGCAAACATTAATCTTAAAATTTCAAGTCGAAGAAGGGCTATAATTTGATCAAATATGAAGATAGTTATAATTCTTGGCACACACACTCGGGGATATTGTGAACAAGTGTGCCATGTTTGAAAGTTGTAGTATAAGTAGTTCAAATTAGGAATGTGAACCAGCTTGGACGTAAACTTTAATCTAAAAATCAAAGTCGAAAAAGGGCCTTAATTTGATCAAAATGGAAGATAGAGTTCTGGTATACATACTCCGGATATGATATGTAAACAAGTGTACAAAGTTTCAAAGCTGTATTTGGAGTAGTATTTAAGTTTAAGCTTGTACATGCTTGCACGCAAACTTTAACCTAAAGTTCCAAGTTGAAAAGGACCATAATTTGATCAAAAGAAGTTAGAGTGTACTCGGGATATGAGGGTGAACAAATATACAGTTTCAAAGCTGTTTCATAAGTAGTGTTGAAGTTATGAGCTTGTAATTAAAAAGGAAATACCTTTTAATCAGAACTCTGCGAGTCATGTAAAACACATACTCTTAGTCTTCTCAAAAGTTCCAAGTGCACACTTTATAAATGGAATTTTCATAACTATTTGATTGAATCATGATCCGAGTTTGATATTCAATTAATTTTTAATAAAACATTTAAATTTATTAATGAGTGGATACATAAGACAAATTAAATACCAATATGTTTTTGTTTTTACGTTCTTTTACGTAGATATTTAATGACGTAGGAGAGTAACATCAACGTGCAACGTTATCAAGCTAGAAATTAATAACATTCGAAAATGAGTCATACCTTGTGCATTTACGAATAACATCATGCTGTTTTATAACAAATTTAGATTTGTGCCAGCTGAGAGCATGTTGGCGGCAATTTCGCGGTCTTCAGTCGTCAAACTTTCCATAGTTATAAAGTGCTGGTGTCAGTTTTTAGATAATCCGGTGTAGGTAAACTAGTAAAAAACAAAAACGGTTGCAGTCAAATTCGATTGCCGCACGAGAATTTCGCATGAATAGCGTATGCTGACGTAGATGACGTAATACGTAAAACGGTTTTAAAATTATAATTATTATTGTTTGTTCATAATAATTTAACCATGGCAGTGCCTCTACCTGGAAGAAAACCCGCACCGTCACGGCGACAGCGCCTAGCCTTCCAATTCCGGCAACGAAACCGATTAAGCTAGCCGGGACACCCCCAACCCCCCCCCCCCCCCAAAAAAAGGGGAGTAGGAAACTCAATTTTCATAATTTACACTTTTGGTCAGTACTCAGCCAATTCAGATTAGAATATTGTTTAATCATCCAACTATTATAAGTCCTCGTGCTAATTTTCGCCGTTGGCATTCTAGACGATATGCGGGATTTATATTCTCAGATCCTCTGTCGAAATTCAATTCTATTCAGTTCCGCATATTGTTTCCTCGTCTAGACAAACCCATTCTGTTATCTGACGACCATCTGCCACTCTGTCAGAGAGAGTAAATCACATATTGTGTAATGTTCTATACATCGCATAATCAACAACAACACCATATTTAGGAATAAGATTTCGTATTTCCAGTACTTATATACAATAACATAAAAGCCATTTTTCTGGAAATGTGCGCTTGTTACATCTGGTCTGTCGTCTTCATTTCTTTCTATTCTACAAAGAAACTAAAACATAACTTTCATATATCCTAAGGGATATAAACATTAACCAACTTTTAATAAAAACACTCTTTATTTTGACGTTTCGGCCTTACGGCCTTTATCAAATAATACAAATCGCTTAAGTCTACATCTTTTCTACATAATTCATAACCGGAAATAATAAACCATAAACGACGCCGACGTCAACGTCTTCATTATACATTGACGCGCCAAAAATGACTGCTAGTGTATGCGTGCATGCGTTTGTATTTCCGCGTGTGCGTTTGCATGTAAGTGTATTCATGTGGGCTTTGTTTATACGCTCGTGTGTGTGTTTGTGCGTGTGTGCGTGAGTGTGTTTATACCCGTGGATTATAGAGAGGGATTTGTGTATAAGATAGTTCTTATGTGTGTTTGTGTGTGCGTCTGTGCATGAGTACAAGAGCGTTTGTGTTCATGTGTGTGTAGGTGTGTGTTTGTGTGTGCGCGCGTGCGTGTGCGTGTGTGAGTGTGTGCATGCGTCAACGTGCGTTCGTGTGCGTGTAACTGTATCTGCGTAAGTAATGTATACATATTAGTTCGCCCGTGTGTGCATATGATCACGGTTGAATGTGTGCAAGCATGCATGAGTGCTCGTGCGCGCGCCTGCGCATTTTGGAGAGTTATGTGTACTTGATAGTATGTGTGTACGTTAGTGTGTGCGTGTGTACGCGTATGTACGTATGGGTAATAGGGTGTTGAGTAAACAATTGCGAACATTTGATTGTGTTAGTGTGCGTGTCTGTTTGTGTGTGTGCGGTTTCTATGTGTGTATGTGCGCGTGTGTGCGTGTATTTTCAAGATTTGTGCATGTTTGCGCGTTCGTGCGTGTGCTTGTCTGCGTGCATGTTATGAAGGTTTTGTGTGCGGTATGTATGTGCATTAGTGCGTGTGCATGTAGTGTGTAATTTTGATCATTCATACCTGGGTGTGTGTATTTGCGTGTAAGCGAGAGTAAGTGCATGTTTGATCGATCGTGTTTTATGTGTACATTTACTTATTTTACAACGAATATGAAAAGGTATTTAAACACATTTTAGTTTGGTTGTTTTCACATCTATCATAATAATAATTGGAAATATATATTAATCTAAAAAATGTTAAATTGAGAATCTTGATATTATTTTGAAAAGAAGTTATCTGTTATATCACATTGTTTGATTTTACATTACAGTTCTTCATCATCGTCCTATTTATATTCCCGCCATAGAACTCCCAATCTAGTCTTCCTGTTTAACCCATGCGGCGCTTCTGTTTGTAACTTCTCTATCCATTTTAGCTCTTTAATTTGTCTATAATATCTTGAATTATCTTTCATTCTTTCCAACACTGTTACTCCCATGTCTCTCTCTGTGTGTCCATCGCTCGAGAAATGATCAGCTACCGGTTTCGCTCTTCTATGCCTTACGTCCGCAACATGTTCTTTCATTCTTTCCTTCAGCGATCTCCCCGTCTCCCCAACATACACCACCCTCTCGCATTTAGCACAACTTATCCCATATACTAAGTTCCACATTTTACATTCACTACGTTTCGCGCTTCCTTCCATCTTCAAACTTGTATCTTTCATATCAACGAAGCAGCTTCTGGTACACATCTCACATATTAAGCATTTTACATCGCATGTCTTTTTCCCTTCAATTCGTCTACCATTTACAATTCTATTCAATTTCCCATGTACCAGCAGGTCCCCAAGATTCCGATCCCTCCTGTAAGCAATTATCGGTGGCTGCTTGAAAATCTCTCTCATTCTTTCCGACTGTTGAATTAATTTCATATGTTTCCCCACTATGCGATTGATGTCCGGTAATTGATTTCCATATGTAACGACTAACGGAACTCTGTTCATCGTCTTTCTTTGTTTACCTTTCACTTCGAGTAATAATTCTCTTTTTTTGCCATCTGCCCTCCGAAGTTGATTTTCTATGAATCTCCCACTATATCCTCTTTTTCTGAGGTGTTGTTTTAATTCCTTTCTCCGTCGGACATAATCTTTCTCTTCCGTGCAGATCCGTTTAATCCGAATCCCTAAACCATACGGTATTGCCTTCTTAACACTCGTCGGATGGTTTGATTCTTTATATACATACATATGCTTGTCAGTCGGTTTCGTAAACAAGTCAGTTGTTAATCTGCCTTCCGCTATCTTAACTCGAGTGTCCAAAAATTCTATTTCCTTTCTGTCCCACCTAAGCTCTACTTGTATGCTCGGATGGATCTTGTTGGCGTATTCCTTGAATTCTATTAGCTTTTCTTATCCATGTAACCATATACCAAATCCGTCATCTATAAACCTCTTGTAAAAATGCGGAGTGTGCTCAAATTGCAGTAGTTTTTCATCCCATTCTCGCATGTAGCTACATGCAAAATTCCGACCCAGCCTTGAGCCAATTGCTACTCCTTCCATTTGTACATACATTGTGTTATTAAACTCAAAAATATTGTTCTCTAGTACTGTCTTAACCATCTCAATAACTGCTTAATTTAATTGCATTGAGTTTAATAACACAATTTGTACATACATTGTGTTATTAAACTCAAAAATATTGTTCTCTAGTACTGTCTTAACCATCTCAATAACTGCTTAATTTAATTGCATTGAGTTTAATAACACAATGTACGTACAAATGGAAGGAGTAGCAATTGGCTCAAGGTTGGGTCGGAATTTTGCATGTAGCTACATGCGAGAATGGGATGAAAAACTACTGCAATTTGAGCACACTCCGCATTTTTACAAGAGGTTTATAGATGACGGATTTGGTATATGGTTACATGGATTAGAAAAGCTAATAGAATTCAAGGAATACGCCAACAAGATCCATCCGAGCATACAAGTAGAGCTTAGGTGGGACAGAAAGGAAATAGAATTTTTGGACACTCGAGTTAAGATAGCGGAAGGCAGATTAACAACTGACTTGTTTACGAAACCGACTGACAAGCATATGTATGTAGATAAAGAATCAAACCATCCGACGAGTGTTAAGAAGGCAATACCGTATGGTTTAGGGATTCGGATTAAACGGATCTGCACGGAAGAGAAAGATTATGTCCGACGGAGAAAGGAATTAAAACAACACCTCAGAAAAAGAGGATATAGTGGGAGATTTATAGAAAATCAACTTCGGAGGGCAGATGGCAAAAAAAGAGAATTATTACTCGAAGTGAAAGGTAAACAAAGAAAGACGATGAACAGAGTTCCGTTAGTCGTTACATATGGAAATCAATTACCGGACATCAATCGGATAGTGGGGAAACATATGAAATTAATTCAACAGTCGGAAAGAATGAGAGAGATTTTCAAGCAGCCACCGATAATTGCTTACAGGAGGGATCGGAATCTTGGGGACCTGCTGGTACATGGGAAATGGAATAGAATTGTAAATGGTAGACGAATTGAAGGGAAAAAGACATGTGATGTAAAATGCTTAATATGTGAGATGTGTACCAGAAGCGTTGATATGAAAGATACAAGTTTGAAGATGGAAGGAAGCGCGAAACGTAGTGAATGTAAAATGTGGAACTTAGTATATGGGATAAGTTGTGCTAAATGCGAGAGGGTGGTGTATGTTGGGGAGACGGGGAGATCGCTGAAGGAAAGAATGAAAGAACATGTTGCGGACGTAAGGCATAGAAGAGCGAAACCGGTAGCTGATCATTTCTCGAGCGATGGACACACAGAGAGAGACATGGGAGTAACAGTGTTGGAAAGAATGAAAGATAATTCAAGATATTATAGACAGATTAAAGAGCTACAATGGATAGAGAAGTTACAAACAGAAGCGCCGCATGGGTTAAACAGGAAGGCTAGATTGTGAGTTCTATGGCGGGAATATAAATAGGATGATGATGAAGAACTGTAATGTAAAATCAAACAATGTAATATAACAGATAACTTCTTTTCAAAATAATATCAAGATTCTCAATTTAACATTTTTTAGATTAATATATATTTCCAATTATTATTATGATAGATGTGAAAACAACCAAACTAAAATGTGTTTAAATACCTTTTCATATTCGTTGTAAAATAAGTAAATGTACACATAAAACACGATCGATCAAACATGCACTTACTCTCGCTTACACGCAAATACACACAGCCAGGTATGAATGATCAAAATTACACACTACATGCACACGCACTAATGCACATACATACCGCACACAAAACCTTCATAACATACACGCACACAAGCACACGCACGAACGCGCAAACATGCACAAATCTTGAAAATACACGCACACACGAGCACCTACACACATAGAAACCGCACACACACAAACAGACACGCACACTCACACAATCAAATGTTCGCAATTGTTTACTCAACACCCTATTACCCATACGTACATACGCGTACACACGCACACACTAACGTACACACATACTATCAAGTAAACATAACTCTCCAAAATGCGCAGGCGCGCGCACGAGCACTCATGCATGCTTGCACACATTCAACCGTGATCATATGCACACACGGGCGAACTAATATGTATACATTACTTACGCAGATACAGTTACACGCACACGCACGCACGTTGACGCATGCACACACTCACACACGCACACGCACGCGCGCGCGCACACACACACACACACACCTACGCACACATGAACACAAACGCTCTTGTACTCATGCACAGACGCACACACAAACACACATAAGAACTATCTTATACACAAATCCCTCTCTATAATCCACGGGTATAAACACACTCACGCACACACGCACAAACACACACACGAGCGTATAAACAAAGCCCACATGAATACACTTACATGCAAACGCACACGCGGAAATACAAACGCATGCACGCATACACTAGCAGTCATTTTTGGCGTGTCAATGTATAATAAAGACGTTGACGTCGGCGTCGTTTATGGTTTATTATTTCCGGTTATGAATTATGTAGAAAAGATGTAGACTTAAGCGATTTGTATTATTTGATAAAGGCCGTAAGGCCGAAACGTCAAAATAAAGAGTGTTTTTATTAAAAGTTGGTAAAACATAACTGAATATAATATTCGTAACAATGTTAAAATGAAGCATCTCCCATAAAAGTCTATAATATTTTTAATAGTTTTAAACATGCTAAAATGAAGCATCTTCCATATATAAGTGCATACTATTCTTATTAATTTTCAACATGTTAAAATGAAACATCTTCAAAGAAGTGTATAATATCCTTAATTTCAATACGTTTAAATAAAGCATTTTCAATAAATGTATTTAACATTTTCAACAATTTTAAACATGTTAAAATGAAGCATCTTCAATGGACGTTTATAATGTGAGCTTTTTCTCGAAATGAACGCCTACATCTGATGCTGTAAATTTCTTTCTATTTTGCAAAGAAACAAAAACAGAACGGAATATAATATTCTTAACAATATTAAAATGAAGCATCTCTCATAAAAGTGTATGATATTATTAGTAATTTTAAACATGTAACTAGAATCTGGTGTTCCGCAGAACACTTGTGTCGCCTGCTTGGAAAATATTGAAATGTGAACCTATCTTTTATCACTTACGAAGAAAGATGTTCAAGTTGAATTGCAATACAACTAAATTACTAATTAAATTACTACAAAACTACTGATTAAATTATAAATAATCAGGAATTTATTTTAATAATTTGTCGTTATAAACAAAAATTAAGCAACAGGTTAAAATCTTTTCAAAGGAGCATATCAAAAAACAGATATAACTTCATTAAAACAGATGATATATGTCAAGTATTGTGTCAAAGAAAACAAACTTTCAAGTTAAAGGCAATTAAGTTTCAGGTGAAAGTTATTTGAAAGGGGTATAAGTAAATAAAATTTAATCAGGAGTAATCATTCTTTGTGTCACAGATTCATTTGTTAATCCTGATGACATATTTCAAATATGAAGTGAACAAGATGAGTCAAAGTTATAGGCAAGATTAAGTGGCATATTGAAGTCATTCCAAAGGTGCTTAACTCTTAATATAATGAAACAGGAGTTATCATTCTTGTTGTCACAAATGGATCGTTCATGAAGATGACACATTACAGGTTTTTAGCGAATAGGACAAGTTCAAGTACAAAGTAATAGGTAAAATTAAGTTTCATATAAAAGTCATTTGAAAGGGGCATAACTGTTAAAATAGTGTAACAGGTGATATTAGTCTTATCGTCACACTTGATATTGTTCATGCAGATGACATATTTCAAGTACACAGTTAAAGGGGTAATGACTTTCAAAGTTATAGGCAACATTAAGTTCTATATTAAAGTAATTTGAAAGGGGCATAACTCTTATATTAGTGAAACAGGAGTAATCATTCTTGTTGTCAGAGATGAATTTTTTCATGCAGATCATACATTCCAAGTGTTAGGTTAATTGGAGAAGTACTTTAAAAGTTATAAGCAACTTAAGTTCCATATTAAATTAATAGAAACGGGCCATAACTCAAAAATAGTGAAAGAGGAGTTATAATTCTTGTTGTCAGAGATTGCTTTGTTCATGCAAATTTTATATTCTAAATGTTAAGTGAATAGGAGAAGTCAAGTTCACAAGTTTATAGGCAACAATAAGTTTCATATTAAAGTAATTTAATAGGGCATAACTCAAAAAATAGTGAAACAGTAGTTATCATTCTTGTTGTCAGAGATGGCTTTGTTCATGCAGATGACATATTCCAAGTATTAAGTTAATAGGACAAGTACTTTCAAAGTTATAGGCAACATTAAGTTTCATATTAAAGTTCCATACTAAAGTCATTTGAAAGGGGCATAACTCAAAAAATAGTGAAACAGGAGTTATCATTCTTGTCTTCATGCAGATTATATATTCCAAGTATAAAGTTTATAAGACAAGTACTTTCAAAGTTATAGGTAACATTAAGTTTCATTTTAAAGTTTGGGGACTACCGGACGACGGCACTGCCGACGACGATGACGACGACACCGACGACGACGACGTCGCCGGACAATAGAATCCCTATGTGTCTACCTGCTATCGCAGGCGACACAAAAATGAAGCATCTTCAATAAACATGTTCGTTGTTTTCTTTTGAAGGTCTAAATCTAGTTATGTCCTTAAATCCTGCGACTACTATTTTAAAGTTAACAACACTTACACTTCCACCAAAGCAGGCCCGACGGCAGCGTTGGTGGGTCATGACTGGCAAATATGTAAACATCCAGTTGAGATACAGTAAAGTTCTGTTCTGTTCAGTTAAATCAGTAAACACCAGCACAAATACCATTCTCACTAAAGTCCGATCTAACAAATATCCTGGTAGCGTAGCGGTTTTCAGGGAATGATTTTAATCGGATTGCACAAAAACGTATATCCCAAACGAGAACAATTTAATGAATCAAAACAGTGCTGGTATATAATTAATTAACATTAACACTATAGCGCAACATTAAATTTCAGTCTAGTGAAAATATCTTTCAATACATATGTTATCAACATAAAACAGATTCAGGACCATCTAAATATATTTCCTTCATTATTTGGACTAATGATGGCGGTTTTTTTTTAAAAAGGTCTAAAAGTGGACATTTTTGCTTAAAACATCAAAATAAATAACGTTTTACCTGTTTTGAAGAACATACATGCATCAACTAAAAGATATTTGCTATGAACAGTTTCTGGACATAACTAAAACAAAACAACAATCTCAAAACTGGTAGAAAACGTTTATTTTTTTATTTTCCGCACGCTTGTTAAATGTTACTGAAAAGATCTTATAATAACATTTCACTATTAAATGTTATTTATATTAAAACTGTATTAGAAATATTTCGGTTATAATTTATTTTTTAAACAGGATAGGTGAAAATTAACACATATAGTGTGACACTTTTAAAAGATCTGCTTCTACTGAAACTAATAAATTAATAATTTATGTTAAGAAAAAAATCAGAGAAAAACTATGGATATTAAGCCCTTCGTCCAAGATCATAAAAATGTGATTTGAGCCACGTCTAAAACCTCAAACATCTGACTAGATGAAATGATGACAACTGCTTGAGATTTGAGACTGGTCTCCATTCTTAGTTTTATGATCTATGGCCCTGGTGCCAAAGTGGTAAAACTGAGCTAAACGAGTTTCATGTCTGAAGCTTCCAATTGGTCAGGTCCAAGACTCTGCTCAATTTCAACCAATCAGATTCTATCCATTTTCAGTTTTATAACCTCTCCTATTTGCATAATTATTATTTGCATACGGCTTATTAGATTAACCCTTTACTCCATGGGATATGGCTGTTATCCCATGAGCAAACAGCACAGATCCAGATCAGCCAGCATGTCGATGCTTATCAGGATCTTTGCTTTCAGATTCATTTGGTTATTTCTGACCAAAACAGTGACCAGTGTAGATCCTGATATGCACAGAATTTGCCAGCTGATCTGGATTTACACTTGTCGCACACACATTAAAACTTTAACATACATGTAAAGAGTAAAGTGTTGTTCCGGTATTGGTCACTTACTATAACATTTTACAAAAAAATATATATTATCTAATCTACATAGTAGTTCAAAATTAAAATAAATTTATAAATAACAAAATCACTTTTCAAATACATGTATACATATATGTGACTAGACTTATAAATTATTTTCAGCAAATCAACAGTTCTTTGTAATTATATATATTTTATATAAAAAACAACTTTATTTCAATGTCTTTACAGTTTTATGCTATTTTCCTCCCCAAACATAAAGACCATCCTACCATCCAGACCACTTTTGTGCAGTCCCAGAGGTGGTCCTAATATTGGGGTTCACTGTACATGTTATTGGTCTAGCACAGCCTGTAACAATATATTATTAACCGTAATACCACTGCATTAAACCATTCATTACTAATTATTACGCCTTTCCAATAATTCGATGAATTTATTTGGTTACCTCCCCTGTCCAGTCACGTGACTGCTTTACAGGAAAAAGGATTGCTCGCTGTAATAACGTAATAGGGAATATGTACCTACAACTTTCTTTTTTATCATAAAATTCTTTTTTGAAAAATATATTTTCTCTTTGAATTAGTAATAATACATCAGCGTCATGATATTTGAAAATAATTTATAAAACAATCAGGTTTCTGACTAAAGTGTCAATTCATTATTCCTCGCATTAAACACTAAACGACTTGAACTAACAGACAGTCGCAGTGTTCTCTTCACGGCTTAATTGAGTCTCGTTTCCGGATTAGCGTGTCTATTCAACTACTGACATGTTGTGATTATGTCGGCGGCGATTGATTTTGAAGGCGGCATGCCATAAACATGTCAAACTGTCTCGCACACGGGGTCATCTGTCAATTACTTAAAGGGGCAGATATCATTGACCAATAGAGATCGTGTAATTTCTATTTGCAAGGTATCTACACCTCCCAATTATTAAGTATTTCGGAGTCCATTAACTACTGGATGTGCCAGCAAGTGTATTTGATTTAGCACTTAAATGGATTCTTAATCAACATTACGACACGTTATAGAGACAAAAGCCGTCAACAAGAAACAAATCTTGTCAAAACATTTTATATATGTTTAATTAGGAGTTTGGGCTTTTATGCCAAAATTTCAATCTGTCAAACCTAAGAAATCTAAATTGGATATGCAACCATATTGTGATATAAATATTCCCATCTTGTTGGAAGCCGGCATCTAAATCCTTGGATTTTATTTTACGAATGATACTTCTACAAAAAACAATCAGATTACCGATCCTGTTTTATTTCAAGACAGAATCAATCATATTTGGTTGTGAAGTATACGTAATATTTTAAATATTCAAATAATTTATTCTTTGACCATAAAGGCCTTAAATTTTTAGGACAATTCTATTGTTCAAATGTGTAAGTATCAACAAATTCAGATCAGAGACCTATATATATAAATAGATTCGCATCTCTCTATTACTGATATAAGAAATCTCGTTTTTTCTCGAGGATTCGACGAGAATCTCGTCACGTGACCAAGGTGTAAGACCTGTAAATAGACTTCCCTATATAAACTATAGTAAACATGACATGTTTCAAAAGGCTGGCAATCATAGCTGGTACCATTTTAATAAGGGCTAACTTACATGCTTTTAAAGCTAATTGTTTCTACTGTCCATTTCCAGCAAGAAAGGTAGGGGTCATGTATCAATTAACAGAGATTTGACACCTTGAAACCGGTGGTCTGTTTTTTTCACTTCTGCGTGAACTTCAAAACTGTTTTACATATGCCGTCCTAAAACCAGGGCCTTTTTTCATATACTCCATTTCCAAACATAAATTTGCTATCAGTGTGTCAGTAAAAGCATCTCATTTACTTAACATGTTCCTTTCAGGCCATGCTAGCCATTTAATGCCCCCAAAAGGAAAAAAAATTGGGACTATTTAGTGTCAGCCATTGTCTGACTAGCCCGAGTAGGAACATCCGCTGGACTATTTACTAGTAATTAGCCCCAAGCGTTACTTTTTAGGTTGTTTCCCTTGAAAATAACTTGCCCTTTGACGAAGTGCGCATGCCAGAAAATTATGTTTCCACTTCCGGGGACGTCTTCCGGGGACGTTGTTCGATAAACGATATGTTGTCCGATAAACGATATTTACAGGAATACGAGCAATAAGAATATAATTATAATGTTGCCACAAAGCGAAAAGAAGATATAATAAGCATTAAAAACGTTTACTTTTATTTAAAATATTTTATCAATTACATCAAGTTTTCATGATCAATAAAATGAAAGTTTCTGATGTATGAATTGACAGCCATATTGATTACTATGACGCGGTTAGCGATCACGTGACTCGCCGAGATAACGCAGGCTGCGTGCACATGCGAGATAAAGCGAAGACGCGTATCTATGTATAATATAGGTCTTTGTTCAGATTGTATTTTTTTTGTCTACAGATCATGTAACCAGATGTTGACATATCACGATTTCCGGATAATAGCGCATTACTAGCCTTAGCAATTTGCAACATTTACACCGGTAAAATATATTTTCAGCAGAAAAGATATTAAGAAGAAATTGTTGTACATAATTGGTAAAATTAATGCTTATGTTTGTCCAAATTGCGTTTCATACTGCCTACTATCAACAAGGATGGTACATGTTCTTATATCATTAAAAATCTAAATATCTAACAAATAGTGAACATAAAAAAGTCTGGCTAGAATAACAGACCAGCAACTTATTTTTTCACCGCCGGCGACGAACGATGACATGAAATATAGCGGATAAGGTTAGCTATTATGTGCTTAAGCCATTAGCCCGATCGTTCAGCTATCCTGCGGAGCCTCGTTTTGGATTGATTTTCGGTCGCGGGAAGTAACTCGTACAGGACCGCGAAACTGTTTATTGGAAAGGCGTATATAACTGCATTAAACTTGACTTTTACCAATTGTAAATTTCTTCATCTATATACTTATTTGTTGAAGAAAAAGAATCGCTTTTTTCCGAGTTTGAAATGTGGTTACATTGTAAATGATTATGAAAGTCAGCAAGAAGGGCAAATTTTTATTAATTCAGCAAATTGGGCAATTATATATAAATTGAATTAAGAAAATTGGAATCGAAAAATGCCAAAATCCACAAAAATGGTTCGATACTTCAAGTCCTCAAATGGGGAACGTCACAGGACAAGGTGTCTACAATTGAATGTCAATTCTTGAAATGCCGTCTTAAAGTTGAGCAGACAACGACTTAATATGCATTAAGCAATAAAAATAACATCCTATTGAACCAAATGTGAAACAAAACCTCCATTTTTATGAGAAAAAATTAATTGTAAATTCTTTCCAAATATAGTAACAATTAAAATAAAAAAAAAATTCACTGAAAACACCTTTTCATGTTGTGCGCCCCAAATTAAAAATGAATTGGCGAAATTAGCAGTACATCATTAAAAAAAACACGAACTTTTGATCAAGTGCGCCACAAATAATAAAAAATTAGTAGAATTAGCAGTATGCGCCAAAAATTGTAATGAATTAGCAGAATTAACAGTACATTATTAAAAGCAATAACTTCTGATCAAGTGTGCCATAAATTATAAATGAATAAGTATAACTAGCAGTTTGTTCCACTAATTGTAATGCATTAGCAGAAATAATGGTAAATCATAAAAAACAGGAACATCAGATCAAGTGCGCCACAAATTATAAATGAATTAGCAGTACATCATTAAAAACAACAACTTCTGATCAAGTGCGCCACAAATTATAAATGAATCAGCGGAATTAGCAGTACATCATTAAAAAACAAGAACATCTGATCAAGTGCGCCACAAATTATAAATTAATGAATCAGCGGAATTAGCAGTACATCATTAAAAACAAGAACATCTGATCAAGTGCGCCACAAATTATAAATTAATGAATCAGCGGAATTAGCAGTACATCATTAAAAACAAGAACATCTGATCATGAGTGGGTGCATAAATCTCCACCATCAGCATTGTGCCAATTAAATTTGTCCATGACTTTATCTAACCCTAAAAACTTCTGAGCAGGTGTCATACATGAGACAGGTAGGATACTGAAAAGAAAAAATCCATTTTGACTTATAATCATTTAAACGTGCCTGGTCACGTATCAGGATGGAAAATAGTGTTTTCAAATATCAAAATTTATAATTTGAAATGTAGAGGACCTGTAAACAAAATAGATGTGATGAAATAGCCTTAAACAGTCAATGCACGAGTAAATATACTCAACAAAAATAAAAAGTATCCACTTTCCTATCATAAATTTTGTAAAATTTGAAAACGAAAACTGAGAAATCTGTATGTGGACAACTTTGCATTTCTGTTATCATTGCAAAAAGAAAAAGTGTTCTTGAAAATCTGCAGCTACAACTTAGTTATCTTTCCCTTTGTTGTAATGAGAGTTCCAGGAAAAAGTCAGTGATTCTTTGAAGTATTCAAATTAGTTTGAATAAAATCAATCTTTCCAACTCTTGTGATCAATAAAATCATAAAACATTCATCAATAAAACAAGTAGTCCTCGATTAACTACGCTAGAAAATCCGACCATTTCCAATTACCTCCCTTTAAATTGAATATGTAGTGTTTTGTAATTCATTATTAATTGTTTTTTGACTTGCCATTGCTTAGGTCTTGGTGTGGAAGATTATGTTTATGAACAATAGAAATTGAAAGCAACTGAGATTTACCAATTAAACAGCATTCAAAGAGTACCTGATTAAATGAAAATATGTTAATGAGAATATAAGCATAAAAAGTGGATACTTTTTATTTTTGTTCAGTATATAATTTAAGCCAAAGTAGTGCACTGACACAGTAAATACCCCTCACTTCAAAATTTCTGCAAAAATTCACACCTGTTCATTCACTTATAGGCAAATCATAGTAGTATAATTAATATAAACTACATCTGGGACATTGAAGTATTCCACCCTGAACTTTAAATAAGCAGCTTTAGGTTCATAAGGATAATTTTTAAACAGAAGCTGTGAATGATAGTTTTGAGCCATATATGGTTTATTTCTGAGTATTTTTACACACCATAGTATTTTTGTTCCCAGAAACAAATGCACATTGTTAAAGTAACACGAGGTAACATGTAGGAATGATGGAACAAAGAAAAAACATTCTCCATCTCAAAAAGGTAAGAGCCTTATAAACGTCGAGTAACAAGAGGTGCACAAACTGAAAACAGTCAATTTGGATTCTCAACTTGTTTAGCATTTCTGTGCGCACAGGCACAGATACACAAGTAACAAAAGGTAATGGCTTTATATACAATTTACTTCAAGCTACATGAGGGATTAAGCTTTATCTTTTTTCAGCAGGCATAAATTTAAACACTGTAATTTTATTAAACAAACAATACATGCTTTAAGTCTGTCGAGGGTTTTAATTCATTAATTTACGCACCTTGTTGCAATATATTGAATTTATATAGACTGATTAGCATCTATATTACATCCGTATTACATATATTCGGTAAAAAAAATAAATTTGCACGAATTAATTTACACTTTATCATAAATAATTGATGAAAAGCTAAGTATGAAAGTCATAGTACTTGTAAGAATAAACAAAATACTGCAAATATAAAGTTTTATTTAACAGATACTAAAACATGAAAGTTTTGATAATTATTTTTTATTTATCTCAAAACATTAATTTGACATTAGCAGGGCGGGTAATCAAACTGCACCTTACCATGCATTTTGTAAACAAAAGTCCGCCATCTTGGATGAAAATTTGTAAGTTTTTTACTTTTACTCATTTAATAAATAACTCGTAAAATTGAGATATACCTAAGAACCTGCTTCACATTTTTCCGAATCTTTTGGTACCTAGATGGAATATAAACTCCAAGTGGATAACAAGTTACCTCGGTCATGGAAACTGAATCGGCGAGAAATGAGCAAGAATTTTTAGGGTAAAGTGCAGGGAGATTTGTCATTTTGTATGTTTTTCAACAAAAAAGGTAGTTTTGTCTGTAATCACACAAAAAATTGAATTCCATTTTAAATTTCATGTCCCAAGACAACTTTTTTTGGTCAAAGAAAACACTATTTCGCAGCAAAATGAGCAAATATCCCTTATGGTAAAGTGCAGTTCTGAAAATTAAATGATAAAGTGCAGTTGACTTTTTTCCTCAACTAAACATAAAACATCGCCGTCGTATTTCCCTGACTTATATGACCATATAAACAGATGTCCGACACGTAATCAATTAAAGAAATAAAATGTAACATTTGGGAGACTCCTCAATATCAGATTCCGGCTTAAAACATGTAATGTTTCGATCCGCTCCTCTGAACTTTCGCTTGTTTAGTTGTCACCGGCCAACGAAAAACTCCCGGCTTGCGTATTTTTTATTGAATTCTTTAAGCTGGTACAAAAAAAAATCGTTTGTGTCATAATAAAAAAGTAATATTGGCAGTGAAACAGCTTTTGCTTTTACGGTCGGTGCCTGGTTGTAAAATATTGAAAATATTCTGAAACTTAACCATTATAGATATTCAGGAGACCAACACAGATAGTTTCGTATGTTGAAATTACCTGGAAATCGCTCTTTAATCTAGTTGAAAACGGATAATTGACAGTATCTAGGTTCCATGTTTTTCAGATCATGAACAACATATGTGAACATTGTGGAGCGCCATTCAATACACGTGTCGCGATGCGTGTCCATTGCAAGGCCATCCATCAGAAGGCGTTTCCGTACAAGTGTTGCGGTAAAGGTTTTAGGGATAAAACCGAACTGAGAAGACATAGGTTAATAATGTCCATTTTAAAGTATTAAACACACAAAAGTGAAACGCTTAATGCAAAACCGAACATAGTGGCAATGGGTCGTCAGATTCTTAATTAGATATCAATGGGATCGAGTCCTGTAGGACGCTTCGCCGACGATCATACTGTATTCACCTAGGAATGTCTAGTTCTTCCTGATTAAACGTAAAAAGCATATATTTTTAAATTGTATATTCGTTCCTCGCTACAAAGTTCCAAAGAGTTTTTGACCATTGCAACATAAAACAGACATTGCTTTGTTCACGTCCTTAAATCTCATAGTTCGCCTATTTATAGACCTTTATATATAATATTATGCTGTAAGCATAGAAACATAAAAAGATGTTGGAATTGTTCCACAACTGCTTGTGTACATTTTACTTCTTCTAGTACGCATACACAAATACTTGATTGATTTGTTAAGACCGTATACATTGTGTTGGTTCATGTGGGCAACAAATACATCATGCAAAACATGGAGCAAATTAGAAATTGTGTTTAATAGTTAATATTGTTAGGTCATTTGGTTTTTGAAAGAGGTGTGAGGATATATTGACGATCTAAGTGTCATTTTACTTGAACCGCAGAAGTGGGATAACACGACACTCAGGCCGTCAGTGTATCCTCACATGTATATATATTCAAGAAACCTTATAATTGTTTGATTATACCGCAAAACCTTCGAACACTAGATATATAGAAAATATTGGAATTTAATAAATGGGACTCATTTATTTTCAAACGGCTCTCTTTCCACTGAGCCTCAAAAGTACACGTTTGACGTCATGTTTTCATCTACGTGACGTCTCTTCTAAATAGCTTAGATGGACTGCAGATTCGATATTTTTTTTACAATTCAGAATAATTTTATTACTTTTAACATTAAACGTTCACACAATCATTCTCTGTAAATATTTCAGTAAACCCTGAAAATACCAGTGAGCAAATTAGGCGATTGACTTTATGCATTTCCCGGCAATTCCAAACAATATGGCGGAATACAATAAAATATATGGAGGCAAAAGCTGTTTCACTGCCAATATTACTTTTTTATTTTGACACAAACGATGTTTTTGTACCAGCTAAAAGAATTCAATAAAAATACGCAAGCCGGGAGTTTTTTGTTGGCCGGTGAACAAGCGAAAGTTCAGAGGAGCGGATCAAAACATTACATGTTTTAATCCGGAATTTGATATTGAGGAGTCTCCCAAATGTTACATTTTATTTCTATAATTGATTACGTGTCGGACATGTGTTTATATGGTCATATTAGACAGGGAAATACCACGGCGATGTTTTATGTTTAGTTGAGGAAAAAAGTCAACTGCACTTTATCATTTAATTTTCAGAACTGCACTTTACCATAAGGGATATTTGCTCATTTTGCTGCAAAATAGTGTTTTCTTTCACAAAAAAAGATGTCTTGGGACATGAAATTTAAAATGGAATTCATTTTTTTGTGTGATTACAGACAAAACTACCTTTCTTGGCGAAAAACATACAAAATGACAAATTTACCTGCACTTTACCCTCAAAATTCTTGCTCATTTCTCGCCGATTCAGTTTCCATGACCGAGGTAACTTGTTATCCACTTGGAGTTTATATTCCATCTAGGTACCAAAAGATTCGGAAAAATGTGTAGCAGGTTCTTAGGTATATCTCAATTTTACGAGTTATTTATTAAATGAGTAAAAGTAAAAAACTTACCAATTTTCATCCAAGATGGCGGACTTTTGTTTACAAAATGCATGGTAAGGTGCAGTTTGATTACCCGCCCTGATTAGGCAGATGTTAAATACGAACACAAATAGGAATTCATATCAACTCGAAAACAAAAAGATAAAATGACTTGAATGTAAAAGCAAGTAAAAAACTATGTAAAGGTCAGAACAATAAAATATACTCAACAAAAATAAAAAGTATCCACTTTCCTATATTAAATTTTGTAAAATATGAAAACGAAAACTCAAAATTCTATATGTGTACACATATGGTTTTCTGTTATCATTGCTAAGGGATAAAGTATTCTTGAAAATCTGCAGCCACAACTTAGTTGTCTTTCCCTTTATTGTAATATGGGTTTCTGTAAAATGTCAGCGATTCTTTGAAATATTCACATTTATTGGAATTTAATCACGTTCTCTACCTCTTGTGGATAAATAAAATCACAAAATTTTCATAAATAAATCAACTGGTCCTCGATAAACAACGCTAGAAATTCCAACCATTTCCAATTACCTCCCTTTAAATTGAATATGTAGTGTTTTGTAAGTCATTATTAATTGTTATTCGATTGGCAGTTCCTCAGGTCTTGGTGTGGAAGTTTTTGTTCATGAACAATTTAAATCAAAAACAACTGAGATTAACTAAATAAACACCATTCATAGCGTTCCTGATTAAATGAAAATATGGTAATGGGAAAACAAGCATAAAAAGTGGATACTTTTTATTTTTGTTCAGTATAGTATACTAGGTATTAATTCTTTGATTCTTTATTGTGTTTAATATTAGAGTATAAGTAAAATGCTTCAAAATGATAGATACTTAAAATCCACTTACCCTCGGAGGAAAAGCACAAAATAGAAATAATACGGCAGTGTTATTTGTTTTCTATTGGTTAATACTGCATTTACTGAAGCCTTCGCTACATGGTCTTCTGTCAACGGAGGAAATAGTTTAGGAAACCTGAATAGCAAATGAGATTTTATCCATATCTGTGAAGTTTAACACTATAGAAGAGAGAGAGTCCAGGCCCCAAGATTATAAAACTGAGAATGGAAACCAGTCTTAATCTCAAGGATCTGATTGGCTTAAATGGTGACTGGTCACTATTTCAGCCAATCAGATGCTTGAGATTTGAGACGTGTTTCAAATTTCTATTTTATAACCTCCAAGCCAGTTTAAACCCTTTATTCTTTATAAATGCTTTTAAATACAGGGTGAACAGTGTAAGTCCAGATAGTCTTTGCTACATGATCTTCAGTCAAGGAAGGTAATGTTATATTGTTTTTATATTAGTCATGTTCTAGTAAATTTTTTTATATAATATATATTCAAAATTTACAACAACATCACCTAAAGAACTTCTCACATACTAGTGGCAAAGGCATTAAACTGGGAAACTTTAAGAACTAGATATATATTTTGCAAATTACACTGAACATTGCCTTGGAGCAAAAACTTATGATTCTCAAGTAAGATTAGTGTCATTGGGTAGGAAAATGCTCTTCAATAACCTGAATATCATACCGATTTCTATTTAAATACACCAAAAACTAAAGACACCACTGTTTTTTTTCATTGAAATTATAGCAATGACTTTGTATTTAGATATTCTATTACATAAATGAAATATTCAAATAACCGTTATTCGATAAAGTGAAATCTACAGTACCTAAACCTCATCCCGGTGAACATGTCGTTGTCAACTTGATAAGGATGTATAACTGTAGTGTGAATAAATGGGTACTCTTCCAACTCCTGCATCAAACTCTCCATTAAACCTGAAAATAATTAACCCATTACTACATATATGTGTGTTTTAACGTGTGTGCGACCACTGTAGATCCAGATCAGCCAGCACACGAATGATGTCTGATCTAGATCTGCACCAGTCACATCTTTGTCAGTAAAAACCTGATGAATCTAAAAGCAAAAGGTGTAGAACCTTATCAGATGGCTGACCTGGATCTACACTGTTTGCTCATGCAATAAATGTGTATCTATGGAGTAAAGTGTTAACCCCTTCCTCCATAAAAATGCATTTTTAAGCATGTGCAACCAGTGCAGATCCAGATCAGCTGGCACATCTGTTCCATCTGATCAGGATCTAAACTGTTTGCTTTTTGATCTGTTAGGTTATTTCTGATCAATAAGCGACCAGTGCAGTCTGATCTGGATCTACACTGTTTGCTCATGCAATAAATGTGTATCTATGAAGTTAAGTGTTAAAGCACCAAAATCTTATTTATCTTAAACTCCACAGAATGTAGCTGAAATGCCTTGGGCAACCGGGCAGTGTGACCTGGATCTGCACTGTTTCCTTTAATATCACTAGGTTATTTCTGACACCAGAAAACATGAACACTGCAATTAGAAACATTTCTATACATGAACCCAGTCTTAAACAGTCACCAAACACAGCAAATATGACAATACCGTTTGTTATTATTGTCGGCTCACGAAGATTATGATAACGAATGCCCATGCCATCTGGCCAACAGCATTTAACCTCATTGATAAAATGTACTTTGCTACTGTCCAGGTTGATACCATTCTTGTGTCTTTTGACTGGTAAAATGGCTGGAGCTTGTTATTTCTAATGTCAACTGTATTCAATAAAAATATATGCTGTTAAAAATGGTTAAAAAAGCAAGGTATAATACTGATGCCCATTGCCATCAATGGGCTTCTCTAGTATAGACTCAAAGTAGTTAATCTTTTTAATTACATATTAGTGATAAAAGGTTCTTAAAACAGCTAATGCCACACTTAGTGCCCCATTAAATTTGGTAATTTGGTTTCTAAAAAATGTCTACACTGACCTGGTTACTTCCAGAGCTCTGACACTAGCTTAATGGTGTAATCGTACAGCTTAAAAAGATCATAAATGTATTTACATTCATGTACTCTATGAATGTGAATTGTAAACTTGTGATAAACTAAAATGTAGTTTCAGATTCTTTAATATGTGGACATGCTCTGTATAACAAAACAACAACATACTTTAACCCTTTCCTCCTTTCATACGCACTTTTTATGCATGTGCGACCAGTGTAGATCCTGATCAGCTGGCACATCCGTGCCATCTGATCAGAATCTGCACCTGTCGCATTTTGGTCAGAAATAAACTAACAAATCAAAAAAGAAAACAGTTTAGATCCTGATCAGATGGCACGGATGTGCCAGCTTATCTGGATCTAAACTGGTTGCCCATGCAATAAAGATGTATCTATGGAGGAGAGGTTTTAAACAAAATATGTCAATGGTAAATACATGTAACAGTTACAACTTATTTAAAGGGAAAGGTAAAGCGTTCATAATTTATACTGTATAATTATACACGTTTTTCATGTGCAACTGTACTTATAACAGTCCTTCTAGCTGTCAGCCCAAGGGATGTTATTATGAGGCCCATCTGATTGTTCAACCAAATGTGTGTATAAACATAGTAAAATTATATTTTCACCATCTATGTTTAAAAATTATTAACTTACCATAACACGCATTTCTTTTGCTGTTTTAATGCTCAAGCATATGCTTTAAAACGTCGCCATGTCTGATTATTACATAAGTTAGTGATTGTCCTGTTCATTATTCTATTACACATTAATGGTCAGGCCTCAATTTTAACACTTCAGTAAATACAATAAGAGCTGTTTTACAGTTAATGTCTTGCTTTACTTATGCATAATCTTTATCAAAACATTAACTAAAATTACCAATGTCTTTAAGAATGTACGTACGTCAATGATTCATAGTTGTGACATGTGCATAGTATAGGATTATAGACAGTAAAGAAGTCTAAAGAATACCAAAGAACACAACCCATTGGATCTGCATATCACCTAAACAATAAGTTATTGCAAGATGTATATATGGTTTATAGAATGTAAAACGAATGATTATGATACCATGACAATTTAAAATAATTTTTCTCTTGAATTCTAAGAAGCATGTAAAATATGAAATTATGACAAATGTAGTTTAACGTCAGCTGCTACAGTATCTTCAAGGCGAAGTTATTTTCACTTTGATGTAAGTGGACCACAAAGTCTGACTGAATTAGGAAATTTTCTTGCCTCTTGTTTGAGCCCTGATCTTAATGGAAATGGTAATGTAAACACTCAAATTTCCTCATCAATATAAGGAAACTTAAAAAAATTACTTTGCTCATCTGATAAGTGTAAAATGTCATAAAAAACAGCAAAACCTGCATGCATCAATTTCAGTTTAGCTCTTGTGTTACAAAATACCTGTAGTTGCAAATTTGGAAGTTGCATAATCACACACTCCTTTCAGCCCAAGAAGTCCTAGAACAGAACTCATACACACAATGTGACCTTGACCTCCTTCTATCATGGCAGGTAAAAATGCCTTTATAGCCTGAAAACAAAAATATATACATGGTGTTGTCATGGGAAATTTTGTCTTCTGTGAAATGTTTTTACATTTGTTACTATATTTGGAAAGAACTTACAATAATCTATAACTTTATCACAAAAATTTGGTAATTTGGTCACACATTTTTACATGTTATTTTTACAGCAAACCTCAATATAATCTATGTTGTATGCTCAACTTTATGATGCTATTACTACATGTACTACAATTACTAAGAATCGCCCCTTATAATAATAATAATAATAATAATTATAATAATAATAATAGAATGTTATAATAATAATAATAATAATAATAATAATAATAATGATAATAATAAAAAAAATTATTATAGGAAAACAAAGATACAGCTCTATTCTCAAAGTTTCCTTTTAAAACAGAGGTGAAAACAAACAACCAAGAAACTGGAAATAGTAGCACATTGTTTGGAAATTATAATGTAACTACTCTGAAACTGCCTAAAATGAACCACATTTCTGGAAATCTAGCATCCGACCCTGTTTTTCTTATTTATGCCAGTGTGTTGACTAAATCAATCACAGATTCCAGTGACCAAGTTCATGTACTTACCCATATATGTGCAAGAGTGTTGACCTTTAATGTGTTGGTCATATCATCAGCTTGTAAATATTCAACAGGTTTTCCACTGAGTATTCCAGCATTATTTACTAAAATTGTAACATTGCCAACAGCGTCGTGAATTTCAACAGCCTGAAATAATGAACAAAGTTCACTCTTATTTTGCACTTTGCTGCAATGAAAGTTTTTCTTATGACTGTGACAGCTACAAATAAAAGATAGCAAGGATTTGCTGGCTGATCTGGATCTACACTGTTTGCCCATGCGATAAAAGGCATATATATGTAGTTAAGGGTTATTTTGCATTTAACTGCAATAAAATTCTTTCTTCCGACTGTTTTCAATGAGTGACGACTACAAATAAAAGTCATCCACAAACAACTGAACTATGCACAATGTTTTGACTTGTGACATTGGCAAATGTGCATGTTTTGCCAGTAATTTTTTTATTAAAGAATTGCTGTCAATGACTTTCTCTTCAATCAAGCTTTTCAGCACCATCAAGCAGAGCCTTTGATATTCAACAAAGAGAACAGACTGAAATGGAAGAAATGGAGCAGTGTATGTATTTTCTTACGTTTCGTAAACATTAAGCTGTCTTCACCATTGTTATACATTGAATTGCAATATTGTACATGTAGGCTATAAACATTCTATAATGTTTATAAATGCTGAATAAACTTATGGTATGATATGATTGTTGAGAGCAAATTGATAAAGCAAAGGAATAGGAGTGCAATCAAATTAAAATAAGAATGGAATGAAATCAGATTGATTATACATGTACCTGTTAGTGTTAAGCGGATCAGAATAGGTCCAGAGAGGAATCGCCAAAATTGTCCATTGCATGATTTTCAGTATTATAACTGTGTGCTTAAAGGTTGCATTCAAAATGTTAATGATTTGCTGGAACTAACAAGTCATATTTTTTCAGACATATTTTTGTAAAGAGGACTTGTCCCAGACTAGTGTCATAAAATATTTCTCCAGCCCTAAAGTCAATTATGTGGTAAATTGTATACTCACTTTTTTATAAATAAGTTCTCTATTACCAACATCACAGACTTGGTAAGAACACTGTACCCCGAGGGTTTTGATGTCTTCACAGGTTCTTATAAGAGCCTCCTCTTTTCTACCCCATATAACAATCTACAAAACAGCATGGAAGTGTTTAGTTTAGTGATGTACAAGCTGTACTAATGAAAACAAGAGCTGTCAGAGGAGACAGCGTGCTCGACTATTCGAATCATTTGAAACAAATGCAATTAAAAGATTAAGACAATAACAACTATGGCCATACATTCATGTTCAATCAGCAAAAATATTAACAAGTGAATGGTAAGAGAGAAATTCATTTCAAATAACAGAAATAATTTCTGTGACCTTGACCTTGGACATACTGGCATGGGTAATATACCCAACACACTGCCTTGTCATGGTGAACATTTGTGCCAAGTTATTTTGAAAACCCTCCATTCAAAACAAAGTTATAGCCCGGACAAGAAAATTCTATTTTTAGTTACAGTGACCTTGACATTGGACCTACAGGCATGGGCATGGTAAGCAACACACCACATTGTCATGATGAACATTTGTGTCAAGTTATTTTGAAATCACTCTATTCCTAATGAAGTTACAGCCCTGACAAGAGAATTCTATTTTTAGTAACAGTGACCTTGACCTACAGGCATGGGCATGGTACGCAATACACCACCCTGTCATGGTTAACTTTTGTGTCAAGTTATTTTGAAATCCCTTCCATTTTTAATAAAGTTATAGCCCAGACAAAAAAATTCTATTTTTAGTAACAGTGACCTTGACCTTGGACCTTCAGGCCTGGGTATGTGCAGACACACTGCCTTGTCATAGTGAACCTTTGTGTAAAGTTATTTTGAAATCCCTCCATTCATAACAAAGTAACAGCCCAGACAAGAGAATTCTATTTTTAGTAAAAGTGACCTTGACCTTTGACCTACAGGCATGGTATGTGACACACTGCCCTGTCATAGTTAACATTTGTGTAAAGTTATTTTGAAATCCCTCCATTCATAACAAAGTTACAGCCTGGACAAGAAAATTCTATTTTTAGAAACAGTGACCTTGACCTTGGATCTACAGAAATGGGTATAGCGTGGACATACCGCCTTGTCATAGTGAACCTTTGTGCCAAGTTATTTTGAAATCCCTCCATTCATAACGAAGTAACAGCTCGGACAAGAGAATTCTATTTTTAGTAACAGTGACCTTTACCTTGGACCTACAGGCCTGGGCATGTACGTGACACACCGTCTTGATATGGTGAACAATAATACTAAGTTATTAAAAAATCCAATAGAAAACAACAAAGTTACAGAGCGGACACGATTTTGCAAGAAAATTCTATTTTTAGTAACAGTGACCTTGACCTTGGACCTACAAGCATGGATATTGTACGCGACACACCGCCTTGTCAAGGTAAACATTTATGCCAAGTTATTTTGAAATCCCTCCATTCATAATGAAGTTAAGGCCCAAGTGTATATTTTGCTTTACACAAAATGTAAGTGAAAAAGGGGCATAATTTAAAAAATATTGGATGCAGGGTTATGGGTCTTGTTGGTTATGATGTAGATTTTGATAGTGAAAATATATTTCAAGTTTCAAGGCAATATCTTAAGTAGTATTAAAGTTATGGGCAAATTGCTTAACACAAAATATAAGATAAAGGGGCATAACTTGAAACATATTGACAGCAGAGTTGTGGGTCTTGTTGGTAATGATGTAGAATTTGATGGTGAATATATATTCCAAGTTTCAAGTTGATATCTCAAGTAGTTTACAAGTTATGGACCAAGTGCATATTTTGCTTAACGCAAAATTTAAGTAAAAAAGGGGCATAACTTAAAAAGTATTTGTAGCAGAGTTATGGGTGTTGTTGGTAATGATGTAGAATTTGATGGTGAATATATATTTCAAGTTTCAAGTTGATATCGTAAGTAGTTTTCAAGTGATGGACCAAAGTGCATTTTTTGTTTAAGGCATTTGTTTAACGGACGCCGACGGGAACGCCGACGCCGACACCGGGGTGAGTAGGATAGCTCCCCTATTCTTCGAATAGTCGAGCTAAAAAACCCAATTTTAATGAAAATCACATGTCTGATTTTTTAAACTGGTTTCCAAGTTGTTGTATCATTTTTATTAACAATAACACTATTTGTGCTTTACATGAAAGTGGTTATTATTGACACTAGTATAAATCAGTATCCCATCTCATATTATAATAATCTGTTTATGATACTTCTAATTTCTATTTCATTTAGATTTTGGCTTGCTACCAAAACATTAAATGCTGTTCGTAGTTAATCACTACTTCAGGTTGCTTTTCTTTAAGCCATACCTTTTGTTATTGCTATACTGCTATATGTATTATTCAAATCTTTAGAAAACAAAATTTTCAGTACAAGGAGAATGATCTTAAAGAGACAAAAATATATTGAAAGCAAAGACTTATTTGGAAGCTGAACGCAGCGTCTTCTGATTGGAGCAGCTGATCTTACAGTAGTTGCATGACATAAAACAACACAGGAGTTTTTTTAAGTGTTGCACTGCAACAGGTTTTAACACAGGTAGCTCACTGGGTCAAAATCTAATTAAAATCAAAATTTGTAGTAAATGTTCATCAGCACTTCTTGCTCATCAGTTCTTTGGCAACATTAGTCTCAATAATTCGACTGCAAGCACAGACCCATTATCATGCTGACTTTTTACAGATATCTGTCCTTTACGTCTCAACCAAAATAGACCAAAACTGTGGTGGAAATCGGCGAGGGTTAAGATTTTTAAGAACCCGAGTTTTACTGTTTTTTTCCTTAAAATCTGTACACAAGCATGTTCACTTATTGTTTTAAAACACATCTGCGATCAAAATAAATACTAAAATATTATATTTTGTGAAAAATTTCTGTTAAACCCATTACCGTTTAATCGCCGTCTCAGGTTTACATCGCCATGCGGGGCGGAGCTTCGATCCAACACGCTAACCAATGAAATTAAGATCTTTCTTCAAAACAATTATGTACAGTAAAGGAGGGTGTACGCGGTAAATATATTCGAAACGTGAAATTTATGTATGATTTCTTGCGTGTTTATTAAGCAGAAAGAAGAATTGCAACTGATTTATATTTTCATTTACGTTATATTAACGATTTAGTTCTAAACCGGCATTCTGGTTACAAAATATAGCTTTAATAAAGAAAGAAATAATCTGACAGGGGTGGAGATGGTAGGCTGTGATCGGTGTTTTTCTTGTGCATTATGATGATATGAACAAGCCTGTATTTTCGTTTATCAACAATAAAAACTACAACAAACTCAAAGCATTTTTAATAAAGACTATACAACAGTGATCAAAACTTTCAAGACTGTAATTCGTTGTACAGTTTTATTTCTTTACTCTGACCAATTTGACTCTATAACTGAAAGTATTTACATGACAACATTTACAGCGCAACCCGTTTCGCCTTGTCCAACCTTTTTGACAACTTAATTCTATTTGAAAATTTTGTGTAGTTTATTTTTGTCACTGACGAAACTTTAGGAAACGATTTGTGGTATCTTCCGCTAATATTTCTAGTCAGCTTTTCGTCTTTCAATAGAGTTGCGAAAAACTTCAGGTCTTCAAGCCTGTCATTATGTAACTGTTGCACAAGTTGTGCAGCTGTTTGTGTTTGTTGTAACACTTTCGCCTACCTAGCTGATAGATGTTCAGTGAGCTTCGGTCAACAGGTTACTCACCGGAGTTTCTATGGTTTAAGAAATTATATTTCCTCCTCGAGATTGACAAGTTATATCTAATTAATTGCTAAAGATTTAATTGCTTGGCAGTTTATGGAAAAGGTGATTGATTTCATCACGAGGATGGTCAGTCGCTCTTTTGTATAAAAACCGGGCTAAATTGATAGTACTTCGCGCTGTTCTTTACTTTGCATGTAAGATTCCCTAGTTAGCGTCACGGGAGTGCAAGCAAGACTCACGAATCGAGTCTTTCAAAAACCGTATCGGGTTTTATATTTTATCTTAATAATATACAGTGGAATAAACATTCTAGGAATTGTAAAATTACTTGGATAATTTTAACAGCGTTTGAATGTTTTGCTGAATTATTTTGCAACTTGTAACAACCACTATACGATCACGAAATAATCATTGGAAATATTTAATTGAACATTTGTACGTTTACAGCTTTTTCACATAAGCTGTGTTTTCTAAAGAGAACTCATTACTTGGTTAATTTATTGAGACTTTATTTGTTCACGATTTTGCTGTGATATTAAATATCTGGACTTGTAAAACGAGCTGTCGTTTTTTTAACTCCGAGAAGTCTAACCAGTTAACAAAGAACCAAACCCACCGACGCATAGGGGTACATTGTACTGGGAAAATGGACGCTAGAGATCGCTTATTGTTTTATTATGTGCAACAGTCGACAGAGTCATAACATGTGATTCTTGTACTTGTTTAATGTTGTTTAATATCAATAATGTGCAGTGCCGGTAAATACATGTTCAAGTAAACGTTAAAAAATCTTTTGTATTAAAGGTTTATAAGTTATTAGTGAGTTCCTTTTTTTCTCATATTTTTGACAAAAAAAAATCATAGTGTTTTTTGCCGGAAAGAAAATAAAGTATTTTGTAATTGACAAGAATTGATCAATCTTTACTAAAATGTGTAAAACAGCGTTTAACGCTTACGCGCTGTACAGGTTATCATATAGTAGCATCGTGTTTACATCAGCTGTCGATATCCAATATGGTAGAGCTAGGTAGATTTTACCGTGTTAAATCAGTTTGAAAGTTTAACTGCCGATGTGAACGATTGCGTGAATGGATTTTCTTTATAGATGTCTCATCTGATGCAGAAAATTACAAGCTTTCTGTACATGTAAAAATTATGCAGGTAAAACCCAATTTTTTAGCCATAAATCGTGCCCAACGGATTTCGTTGGGCATTACATACGCAAAGAAGCCAACTTTTCCACCACAGTTTTGGTCTATTTTGGTTTGTACTCTGAAGGGGGATATTGACCCAGCAAAAAAATAGCACAATATCCACCTTTTAGAGTACAATTATTTGGACTATGGCAACATATAAGTGGCACAGTTTGTTAGTGTTATCTGGTTTTTTGTGGAAGTGACTGGTCTGATAACTATTCTGAGCTTTATTATTTAATAAGAAAATAAGTACCCAAGAGGCAAGACTCACATGCTGAGGTCCATAACGGGCGAACCCCAGAGCTATCTTCCTTCCTATCCCACGCCCACCTCCGGTGATTAAGATGATGTCATTCGAAATATCCTTCGGCTTTGCAAACAAGATATTCACAAGTGTGCGAAAAGTTTCTAAAATAACCAATTTAGTTGTTGAAATCAAAGCAAAAATAAGTTTTAGAAACTGTTTCATTTTGTGTGTTTACATTTTGCATAATGCCGCTTACAACAAGAGCAAGGGAAAAACATATGTTAACTTTAAATTTGCTGTTCATTAAAGTTAAATTGCAAAATAAAATAAAGATGAATATCATAAAGGAAATATCGTTTTTTGTTTTTGTTTTGCAGGAATATATTCAAAAATAAATTATATATCTTTGTTTTATATAAGCGGCTCGAAAATAACTTAAGGCAAGATATGTTTCATGTAGACTGTCACACAGCGCATCGGCTGCTGTTTGACGTTGCTGGTCTTATTAACAGATAACGTTTGTAATATTACTCAGAAGAGATCTGAATGAACTATCTATTTACTTAAAAATATGCTCAAATTTGCACTACAACCATCATGCGACTCGCTCGGACCAGGACCGGTTTTGCTTTTTCTTTGTCGTAATTAAATATCGTCGAGGTTAATAACAGTGTTTCGGATTTGGAGATTTTCTGGGAACAAGTGTCACACGTCGAAACAATCTGAACTCATCGGACAGTGTCTACACACCATCTCTCTGATGTACGTAGGGACGCGCCATCTTGGATTTTGGGACTACTTTTAGCAACAAGATGGCGGCCCCCATGGTCATTCTCAAATATTTTCTATCTTTTTAACATAATTGTTGCTGTTTTAATGTAACTTGAGCTTTTAATCTCTGCAATGAAACTTGAACGCATTGTTCGAACGGCGCCATGTTTGTTTACTATCCGAAAGAACTATATTTTAGCGTAGGCGTTTTGGGTTAGACATATCCTTCCACCAGATACAGTTTGTAAACCAGTTCCGGTTATGAACCAGTTCCGGTTAACTTTTATATTTCCTATCCCATGTTAGAAACATTTCAGTACAAGGAGTGAAAATACTCGTTTAGTCGCAATAAATAGCATTTCAACTGAACATTTACGAACTTAAACTTTTGATCAATTGTTTACTTACGGTCAAGCGCCGCATCAAGAAAGACTATTGCAGACGCTCAAGTCCAAAATTTTTCAAAGCGGAGATGTTAAGCGTGACATCCATCGCAAGAAACAAACTTTATTGGCCCGACTACGAACAAAGGTGATTTGCAATATTGTGTTATATCAATGCTCTATCATCACAAACCAGATCGTATGCATAACTATTTTCATTCTGTTTTTGTGAAGTTTTTTTTTAGAAGCATGCGTTTGAACCTGTTCCGGATCAGCGATTCAGATTTAGTAATTAGTGTGAATTCCAGTTTTTGAATTCAATTTTAAAGGATGGGCATCCCTAATCTATGGACCAAATACACTGGACCACTGGACCATGGACCATTGTCCAGTGGACCAAACTCCCTATTCTATGGACCGAATTTTATGGACCATTGTTATATATACATGTATAACCTTTGGTGATATCTGATCTTTATTAAATTACTGAATTAAATGTAATAGTTTTTTGTAACTTTTTCTCTTTGTTTACATTTACACTCCATAAAATATTTAAAAAGAAATTGATAATTTACATTTACTTTGATACAGAATTGGTTTTTAATTTTCACAGACCAAGTACTTGTCAAAGTACTTAGAACAATAGAGGTTATTTCCTATTCTGGATATAAAGTGAATGATTTTCTTTGTGAAACAAAGGTGGTCCAGGCAGTCTAACAGGCTCAGGTAGGTGAAAGTTGATGTAATTCATATTTTACTGTTATGATAAATAGTTGGACATCCTAAATGTTATTTACTGAACAAAACTGGCAGTTGGTTTTAACCTTTCACTCCATATTATATAAACATTTTACATTTTAACACATATGCAAACATCTTTGCCATCTGATCTGGATCTACAATATTTGCCTTTAAATTCATAAGGTTAATTCTGAGTAAGTATATGTAACATGGCATTTATTTTTAAAAGATCAAAAGTTTTTGTGGATGTGACTGGCAAAATGAAGCTTTTAGCTAATATGTGCAATTTAAAATTAAAAATCACAAAAAAATTCCAGATTCATTCTTGCTGAAAAAAAGTAATTATTCTTGTCAGCAAAAAACAATTATTATTACTAAAATTGCATCAAACAACTAAAATTTATTTGGTATTTTTTCTGCAAATATTTATTTTTACTATATTTTAATTTATAAGAAATTTGAAACACAAGATCCATTGCCTGATCAGAATCTGCTCAGTTTGCTTTTAATTCATTAGGTTAGAAATGGCTAGTGTTGATCACCAAAAAAATAAAATGCCAGTGATTCCCAAAGGCATGTGGGGAAGGTAATGTTCATAAAATGAAGTGAAAATAATATGATCAGTGAAGTTAGAATATTGGTTAGAATATATTGATCAACATACAGTACAGATTTTGATTTAAACTATTAACTTTGATTTATTTGATTTCACTCCAGTTAAATATTTCATGGAAGAATTCAAATACTACGCTGTTATTGCTTGTATTGAGTTTATGATATGACAGAGTGTTCAAGGTTAAATGGATATTATTTCTTTAACCCTTTCCTTGATATATATATGCATTTTTAGGCATGTGCGACCATTGTAGATCCAGATCAGCCGGCACATCTGATCAGGATCTGCACTGATCGCATTTTGGTCAGAAATAACCTAATGAATCAAAGACTGAACAGTTTAGATCCTGATCAGACGGCACGGATGACAGTCTGATCTGGATCTAAACTGTTCGCCCTAGCAATAAAGGGGTATCTATACAGGAAAGGGTTAATTATCAAAAATTGCAAGTATTAAGTAACTATTTTACTTTAACACTGTTCACCCTAGGAATAAAGGGGTATCTATACAGGAAAGGGTTAATTATAAAAAATTGCAAGTATTAAGTAACTATTTTACTTTAACATTTGCAACATTCAAAACTGAACTCGTAATGATGAATAAAATCACTTCTGGTAATGCATTTCATGTACACAAGTTGTCAGATATATAGACTTTAAGTTTCAACTTAAAGAGAAAGACTACAGGTTTTTTAGAAGTTGCACACTTTCGGCTAAGTATATTATGCTTTCTTTTAATACCTTGAAAATTTGAACAATCAATTTAGAAATGATATTTTTCTTTGATAACACATGGGTATCACAATGTACAGACTGTCATTCAATGTAATGAAAGATGTCTTTAAGATGAACATATCCTGTTTATTGCCTCCTGTCTGATTAGCCTTGTCACTCTCCCTAATCCTTTAGTTACTGATTTCATTGGATAATTCATGACAGCTAATTTGACAGTTGGGGGAGTTGTCATATGATTGGGGAGGAGTTAAAAGAAGATAAGAAACCAGTCACTAATAATTTAATCTGTCTAATTATTGTTGACTCCTTCAGATGCAATAAACTTATTTTTCACAAGATTTTTTTCAGAGGTGGACAAATTGGGATTTCTGTTTTATCAAAATTAAAGATCATTTTCATGTAAACAGTAATGTAACGAATTTTTTTAAGAATAATGATTCAAATGATGTTACATTTTTATATGTGGAAATATTGAATTTCATATACCTTATAATTATGTGATATGATAATTTCATTGTCAAAATTATTGGTTTACAATTATAGACTAATAATTTTAATGTATTTTAAAAATAAGGCTAGCTTTTTTAAAAATTAAATTATATTTTTATATAATTCGATACAAAATATCTACCTAAAATTTAACCAATCTATATATAAATAATTAGAACCCACTTTTTTTTTGGGAGGGGGGGGGGGGAATAAATAATAAATTTTCATGGATATGTTGGCTAGTTTCTTCAGGTATTAACAATTCCAGAACTTATACAAGAATATAATA